>JBAMCP010000610.1:17498-31977 GCA_037075105.1 Lissocephala sabroskyi | reverse complement strand
GAGCCTTTGGTTTCGCTAGAAAGTCGGGCTGTTTATCCATTACAGCTTTCATCGTTCACTTCGTCATGGCTGAGTTGTCCATCCTTCGGGGTGGCTGGGGGTCCACCCCGCAGCCTCGCTTAGCGTCTGTCAGGCTGTCTGTCTTTGCATTCATTTGGAGCTTTCGGCTTTCAGCTCCGTTTGCCGCCAGACAATGCTAATAATTTTTAACAAGTTGATATTTTGGCAATTATTTCCTGTGAGCTGCAGTTTTCAGTTTCTCAAAGCCCCTCACGTAGCCCCCGGGATTTGTGGCTAATTTTCAATGTGTTGGACAAGCGTGCGACTCTGAATTATCGCTTATCAGGCTGGCCACACAATTAAAGTCACACAAGGCCAACTAAGCCGACCGGCACACCGACAGGCCGGCCGTCGGTAATCAGGGGAATGCACGGCAAGAAGCACGGACCGTTTCATTTCCGGGGGGATTTGAATGGCCAGCCAGCCAGACAGACAGACAGAAGAAAACAGGCCAACAGGCAGGCGATAAGAAAAGTTAATTCACGGATAACAATAATCGCGGCGGCGACTTACCCCAAACTCCCGGCCGCCCGACCAAGAAGAGCAACAACTCATGAATATAAATTGCCGCTGACTCTGCTGGGGCCGTCGGCTCCCCCGGCTTAGTTGTGACTCGGACAAGGCCAACAACAAAAGGTAACTGCGGCGGCCGTTTACCAGCGTCGGCCAAAAAGTTGGTGGGCCCAGCGACGTCGCCGAAAACACCGCGGGCGGTTGGCAATTATAGCCCAGAAAATAAAAGCGCAGGTAGGCGCAGTTTTTGCTTACAGGAATGCGACGGCCTCTGGCCGAGTCCGGAATGGCGCTGGGAATAAACAGGCGGGCCGTGGAAAAACCAAGCCGGGGTTTATTAACATGCGTGGCTCCCTCCGGCTTATCATACATCAAATGAACAAAGGCACCGACCAAATTGATTAGAATGCCAAATTTCGGGTGCTCTTTTCGCCTAACCAGAACTTCATATTCTCCCTGCAATCTGATTGAGTTTTAAGTTAATTTGGATGATGTTAGAAGAATCTTTAGAAAGATTTCTTTAGGCTTTTTCAGAGTCAACTGGGTGTATGATTTTCCTTGGAATCCATTTATTAGCTTTGATTTAATTTCAGTAAATAATAATAATAATTTTGTCTCTCTTTCCTAGGTGAAGACGATCAAAAGCTTGAGAAGGTAAGTCAGTTTTTAGGGGCATCGTTAATCTCAGCAAAGCTGACAATTTTATTGAAGTCTATGTTCGTTCATAGCTGCGGTTGGAATCTATTTCAAGGCAACCGCTTGAAGTTTGAGGTATCCAAAAGATTTAATAGTTTCATAAATTTTATTTATAAAGATTCAAGGATAAATGTAAATACTTGCCAATTCTAAATGGAATTTATAAAAATAGAAACTCCTAAAATTTCTGATTGATATTTGAAAACCGTGCAACACCGAGATTGTGGTTGTATTACAAGTTCTCTTTAATTTTAAGCTTTCTATTTAAGATTAATCAGATCAATAATATGGGTGGGAATTCTGTTCAATCTAATATAATCGAACGGTAGATTAAGTGAGTCGTTCAGCGATCGCCAACGGAGAATGCCTTTCAACACCTTTGAAGGTTTAAAAGTGAAAGACAATTGTCGCAATTTTCTTTATAATTTCTCCCCCAGATTCAGCTGATTTCAAAATGATTTCCCTTCTCTTAGATTCACGATTTAAATACCAACACTACCCAATCCCAAGCACAACTGTACTTTTGCCAGGCCTCAACGGCCGTAACTTTCGGTGTGAAAATTCCAACACACTCGGCTCGAGAAGAGGCTCGGCGAACAATGAAAGCGCACTTGCTCTTGAAGTCCAACGTTGCTTGGGGCTTCCTCCTGGCTGTCCTGTTCCTCCCTGCCCTACACACGCCCACCCACACACCCTCGCCAATGTTGGTCATGGCCATTGGGTCGCCGCTTAGCGGGTTGCTTGTAATTTAGCAACGGGCGGTCGGTCAGACGGTCAGAGGCTCACCTGAGCGTCCCCTAAACTCACCGCAACAATTCTCATGAAAAGTCTGCCAGGTTGGTCACATTTAAAGCGGCTAGCAAATGGAAAACTCGTTTCGTCCATTACGCATACGCCCCATGCCGCCCTGGAGCACCGTGTAATTTAAATGCAATTAAAATAATAATTTATCTTAGTCGCTTGTCAACTGAGGTATACGCACATATGCACCACCGCCGCTCCCTGCCACGAACCACTCTCAATCCCTTCCGCTAAGCATCAGCCGATTGCTGGTGATAAATGAGTTTCGCCTGACAAGCAAAATGAAGGTACCCCGGAGGAGCCACCGGCACCACAACATTTGCGCCAGTCTAGCAATTAGCTGATAAATCGAGCAGTCCTTAAAAGGATCTGCGTTGGAGAAGCGATGCTTGAGTGGGCGAGGAAAGGAATCCTCCGGGAGACTGGGACCAATCTGATGAGCTCTGTGGTTTCTATTAAGAGGAAACACGTTTGCCATTTAATTCTTGCAAGCAGAAGCTATTTAAATATGCAAAACGGAGCGTAAATCGAGTGAAGGAACTGAAGGAGCGCTTGTGTGAGATTTTTAGAGCTTGCATTCCTCAAATTAGAAGAAATTTGAAGAGCTTCCTGTCAGGTCACAAATTAATAGTAATTAGGCTTCTTTTGAAGCAAATGAAGCCAAGGTCCAAAGGAGGTCCACAATTTCATTCATTTGAACGGTTTCGTAATCATTTCAGAAGAATCACTATATAAATTTCTTATTCCAAGAATTTCCTCGCTATGTTTTTAGAACCCAAAGACCAAGTTAGGACCTCCCAAGAATCCTTCAAAATACCTGAATCTTCCAACATGTCGGGTCAAATCCGCTTCTTCATTTCAAGGGACAACGTCAAACCGATTAAACAATGCGAAGTCCCCCAAGCAGCTCCTTTTCTTTTTGAAAAACCCCAACCAACTCTTCCCGAAAGATTCCAGTAAATTCCGTTTCTTTTTCCTATTTTCCTTCACCATAAAACAGGCTCCGCTGGTTGAGATTCCTTTGTGTTTTTTCCCAAAGACTTGAGCGTCATGCAAACCGCCGGTAAATATCGAGGCTCCTGGCCATTCAGGGAATTGTACGATGCCATATGGCATACAAATTCTGCATTATGTCCTGACATGCAACATGAATATTCACTTTGCACTTCGGCATGCCAGCCTGGGATTTAGGATACAGGTGTTCTCTCGGTCGTCTCTCCCTGCGTCTGTGTGTGTCCTGCAGCGCGACCAACAACCGACGGACTCACACGGTTGACGGCAGACGCCTGCCCTGCTTCCTCCCCTGGCCGAGTCCCTTTACTGCCACAATTTGCATCTTAATCTCTGGCCGTCAGGGGCCGTTGTTGACATGCAGCACCAACAACAGCAACAACAACAAACAGCTCTGCAGCTGCAACAGAAAATCGCATGCTTACGCACAAATTTACAAATTTCAGGGCAAAGGCCCTGAAGGTGACCGGTGGGGGAGGCAGGCTTAGGCCGGCGCGCTGGTGACTTCCCATGGCTCGAGACCACTGATTGTTGTTTAGTTTTGCAATTTAAGTCATGGCGCGTGGGCTGGGCAGCCGGCCCGCAGGGAACGGACAGGCCGGCCAGGCCTACCCAACGAAGATTTGGGCCGTCGAGAGAGAATCCGTGAGGCAGTTGGGGAATTTGGGAAATTCTCTTGACAGTCGAAAGTGGATAATCGGTGTTTTCGGCTGGAAATGCCAAGGAGGCGGTCGCCAAGGAATTTCGGTTTCCAGACTCTCCGGAGAGGACTTAGAGGTCATTTCAAATTCTTATCCCTCATTCCGCAGCTCAACTGTTTTTTTGCAAGGGTTTCATTTTAAATTGTCTGCTCACATAAATTGAATTTAATGAAGGAATCGGAGGAGCCGAGAACTTTGTTCTGAGATCTATGAAGCCGGAGTTTAGCCCGTTTAAGTCTGAAATTAGGGCGGATGGGCAGATGGACAAACGGCGGAAGGTCAATCGGACGAATCGGGCAGACGAAGAAAGAAGTCAAATTGGACAGACACACAGACAGACAAACTGATTTCTGATCCTCTACTTCTTTGCTAAGTTGAGAGTTTTCACTTCCTTTCCGTCTGCCCGTTTGTTCATCTCCCCTTTTTCTCACGCGTCTCCCCTAATTTATCATCTGAATCTCCGCTTTTTCCCTCTGGTCGTCTGAAATCTTGTCTCTCCACTAAACTCACCGTCTCTATCTGTCCGACTGTCTTTCAAGGTGGCATTCAAATGATTTTACTGGCGCTTATCGCTGAACTGCCGCCCGTTTGTCTAGCCGCTTGTTTATCTATCGGTCCGTTTTGTCCTATTTCTAATTCTCATCCCTTTTCTCATTTGGCAATCCTAGCCCAAGAAATACAATTTTTAAGATCCCCTGTACCCTCATTTACCGATCTAAATATCTCCTTAAATAAATTCCATACTATTCTCTGCATCTCTGAGCCTCTTTATTCTCTCATAACTTTCCCTTTATCTAGATCTGCTCAGCTACTTTTTAACTTTGTTCCAGAACTTCCACCGTCTTTTTCTCTAGGGGATCTTTGAATTTTTTAATTTCTTTACTTTTCTCACTGGATTTAAAATTCTCTAATCTACCAAAAAAAAAAAAGATATATTATTTTGAGCTGTCACTTCTTCCTTGAAGCGCTTTAAATTATTGTTGATATTTTTGTTCATTTTGAAATGGCCACAAATCTAAGCCGTCGTTGTGTCCCAGTCGATACCTTGACCGTTTTGGTTGTGGGCTGAAAGTAATCAAATTCCCAGATTTATTTCTTCCATAACCTCAAATTCCGGCCACATCATTTCGAACCGAATTCATTTACACCGTAGAACTTTTTCCGAAATGTAAAATTTATTCAAATGAAATAAATCAAGTTTGCCTCAAACATTTGCCGGCCCCGACGCCTGTACGGTGAGTGCGATAAACCTTGTTTGCTCTGTCCCCCGACCCCCAAAGGCCCTGACCTAATATGTCTTGTCTGTCCGGGTCAACTGTCCAGCTGCCCAAGCGTCCACTTATAACGAGCTCTCCGCCGGCTGAAAACACCTTCAGATGACGACGACGACGGCGACGCCGACCGCACGGCTATAATTGGGCCTGGCCCAAAAGTCAGAGAGAAAAGTCCTTCGCATTTGTTCGAATGGCATACTTATCCGTTTCCCGCCCCGGTGACTCGAGGAATACGTCCTGCTAAGCCCACATAATATTCTCACTAAACCAGACGGACAGACAGGACAGTTGCGTTGCGTTGGGTTGGTTGCTTGTCTGGGGCTTGTTGGTTTTTGGTGCTCTTGAAATGAAATCAAATGAAATGAAATGTAGATGCATCTCCCTTATCTTGCCACTGGACCGCCCGCACTCTCGACGGGTCTCATGTGTGTGTTTGGGGGAGGGGGTGGGGAAAATGTGCGCATAAATTTTACGTAGGCGAAATTTGAAATTCCGATTTTCGACCAGATTGGTAAACAATTTATGTAAACAACAAAACTGAGCCACATCCAAAATCTGTGGTGGCCACCCGGCCGCCCTTTCCCACCCCACAGCCCTTCAGTAGCCTTCGCACAGTGGGCGCAAGGACTCAACTAATCCAACAAAATTAAATTCAAGAATAAATTTAAAAAAATAAGCAATTATTTTTTAAGTTGTTGTATATTAAAAAAGGCTCTAGAAATTGCCAAGAAAAATATTAAAGTTTTTTGTTGGCGGGTTAAAATTTATTTTGATTTAAATTTGAGATGATTTTGGTGCCCTGGGCACGTCCACTGTGCGTGGGCTGGGCGAGTCCCTGTTGCCCGTCTGGTGAGTTTGTCTCGAGTCCTACGATTGCGTTGGCAACATGTAATTGCGTTACCCTTTAGATAATAGGACCCCAGAGTGGCAGAGACGTCGCCCGCTGCTTATGACACACGCACGCCGGGCTTGGTTTTTGCTTATCTTAAGTATTTTACTTATGGCCTGTCTCGGCCGGCCGTCTGTCCCCTGGGGGAGAGTTTCCCGGGGCCGTTTGCCCATTTTGTCATCATCGCCACATGTGCGGTTTGTTGGCCGAGACAATTTTGTTTATGCTTCGCTCGGCTCGGCTGGGCTCCCTTTGGCCTGGAATTGAGTGGCCAGATGAGCGGACGCTCCTCGTTGTTGGCATTCCGGCTTAACGTGGCCAGACAATTTGCCATTAATTGAAAGCAGATTTGCCATTGAGATTGCATTGTCGACAGCCATCTGATTGGCTGCCGCAAATTAATTATAACCTGCCACTGACAACGCTTCGATTCGATGCCGACGCAGCCGCCGTAAAACTTTAATGCAATTTTATTGAGATTTATTGTGGGCCCGTCGACGTTGATGTCCGTCTAAAATTGCTAGGCGCGTATTAATTTTCGGGGGCAGGAGAGTGAAAAAATACAATCGCATTTGTTCAGCGGAAACGGAAGTGAACGGCCATTGGGTCAATTGCAGGCTAGCAGCCGGAAATGTGACACTTGCCAGGCCCGCCTGGGATTTTAATTGAGCTCAAATTGCTGAAATTGTGTAATTCGCGTTGTTTGTTGTTATCCTCGTTACCGCTGCTCCTGCTCCTGTTGTTGCTGCTCCAAAGGTGCAACAATAATAAATATGTTGCAACCTGATTCGATGTGGCATATGCTGCACGTCCCACAGGCTCCCGGGGTCTGCCAGTAATTATTTATGGTTTCACAGGCAATTTAATTTTTTAGGATACCAGCGCGAGACACAAAGAGTGGGCGCCAAAGGATGCGCGGCAATTTAAATTAACTGCAATCCCAAAAACGGAAGTACCGTTGTGTTTAGTCAGTGGAATTTGGAGGCTTTCGGATCATTTAAGTTTCGGTTTAGTCGCTTATTCTTCTCCGCTTGCAGTTTTTCTTTCAATGATAATCTTGCCATCTCCAAAAATAATCGTTCAGGAATACAAGGAGCTTGAGATTTGAACTGAATTTTATTAAAAACCTTTCGCCTTACAATAAATTTGATTTACTTTTCTAGCGCGTTTATATTTGAATCTAAATGAATTTTGGATTTTTAGGTTTTATCATATTTTTTTAGATTAGAGAAAGAAGTTATAGAAGCTATAGAATTCGAAGGGCTTACGAGAGATCAGCAGCAGAAATTCTGAGCAACAGAAAAACGAACTTCCACATTTCAATGACCAACCAGGCCAACTGTAAATGACTTTGCAGCTCCCTCCCTTCTGCCCGTTATGTCTTTCCCTCGCTCCCTTAAATAAAGCGCAAATATTTGCATGCAAATATATTTCGAAATCTATGAAAAGTTCGGCAAAGCCTGTTTGGAATTTTTGAGGGACGCCGCGCGGTTCGATTGATTTGGGCGCTGATGGCCGCTGACCGCCGGCCCTCGGCCTCTTCATGAGCGTCTATCCAAATTGATCTGTTTATTGTGAGAGTGCCCCCTGGAAATGGAAATGCAGCAGAAGGCAATTGAAAACACGGCCGGGGCACTAAATCAGCAGCTCCGGCTATCAGTCGGGCGCGCGGCGAGATGATTTAATTAAAAATTTGATTTAGCGGAATTTGCATAAATTATACATAACTCAGCGGTAAGCTGGCCGGCAAAGCCGGGTAAAGTCCGCGCACAAGTATGTTTGTCAATAAATTAGAAAAGATTAATTGAAAATTATATAAATAAATACAAACCGACGGTTCAATGTGGGCACACAAATAAATGAGGATGGACGCGGCAAAAAAATGCATACAAAATAAATCCAATTTTATGGCCACAAAGAGAAGGAAATTTCACAGCAGCCAGGCTCGATTTAATTAAACATTTATCATCTATAAACATTTTGCATTAACAATAAGGGAAAATCCCCAAACCAACCATCCAACCCCTCGAGCTGTCGAGTGGCGAAATTTTGTTCTCCCGCTTGTTGAATAATTAAAAATCATTTTAGTTTTTCACAAAAACACCGACCACCCTTCATCGGCGGTCAGAGATATTTACGTCTAAATTGTGGAATAGAATCAACGCCAGCCAGCCAGCCAAGCGAGCTGAAGAGCCAAATGAACGCACAACAGAACAATTTATTTGCACCCGCCATGAAATATGGCAAAAGTTTTTAAATGAAGTCGAGACTTTTTGGCCAATGCCGCGCTCTGGGCTCTCTCCGTCTCCCCGCCAACCGGCCGGACAGACCGATGCATAAATAAATGAAATGAACAAGCCAAACGAACACGAAATCGCAAACCACAAGAACCTTGCGAAATTTGAGAGTCACAGACAACAGTAAAAGTCGGAAAGATTCTATTCTCGGCTGGTAATTGAAAAATATCAAGGGGATTTTAAGGCTTAAAAATCGGATTGAGGAATAAAAAGGTTCTTAATATTAGGAAGATCATTATCTTTAGAAGGGAAATAGAAGCGGATTCCAAACGGTCTTAAAAGATATTATGATTGAATATGCCCCAAGTTTCGTATATTCGTGTTCATCCTTTTATTTTCACATTTCACTTTTCATCAATTAAATTTGGTCTAAGTTAGGATAAAAGTCTTTGCTATAGTTTCATTATCAAACAAAATTCAGGTTTCAATAAGAAAACTTCTTCCAGAGGATGTTTATTCTTGATTATATTTATAGTCTATTTAATACAATTATCAAGCTTCCATAGATCATAATTATTACCGAAGATCGACCTTCCTTATTGGTATAGATTCTATCTTTATGGCCTGCCGGCTTCTTTATATCTCATAATTCTCTTATTGTTTCTTCGCTTTCCTTAAATACCTTCCTCTTTTAAGTTTCCAGTTCTCAATTCCCACAGCTTCTTCTACTCTTCTTCATTTGTCTTCAAGTTCCCCAACCAACCTTTGAAATTCACAAAATCCTTGCGAGAATATTTCACAAATCAAACTCCTCACTGGCAGACATCCAACTTGGGAGCAAAGTCAGCGGGTCGGCGGGTCAACCTTCCCATGAACAGACGGTGGTTTTTGTCTGTCCGTTCGTCTCCGGGGATTGGCCGGCCCGCCCACCGTCCGCTGTCCGCTGGCCCGAAAAAAAGATCCACTGATTTAATTTGTTCCTTTTTGACGCCTTTAATTAAGCCATTTTGGATGTCCTCCCTCTTCGACGCCCCAAAAGACCGTTTAAGGTTCTTTCTCCCTGAGATTGGGCTGACTTAGCCAGCGGCTGGTGGTGGGCGAGAGGAAAAAACGATTTCTCATTTGCCCTGGGGGATTTGTTTCTTGACACGCCCCCCGCACACCCGCACACTCTGAAGTTGTGCAAATTAAATGCAATTTCTTCTCAAAACGGTAACAATTTGCATTTGTTTTCCCCCTCGCCTCTGACCGAGGGGGCCTCGCTTGCTTTCTACGTTTCATTTGCTGTTCACAAATATTTATCGACACTTGCGAAATGTGAGTGTTGCGTTGTGTTGGCCATAACCGGAGGCTATTTATGCCACGCCCACATTGACGTGCGCCCCTGAACACCTCGACGCTTTCGACTCTGTTAGTTGGAGGCAAATAAACTTTACGCTCTCGACGCTGCGAAAACCCAATTTAAAATCAAATTTTCTACTAAGCAACACAGAGAAGCCGACCCGACCGACCGAGGCAGTCGGGGGGGTGCGGAATTCTCAACAGCATTTCGAGTGCAAATTAAATAAAATCGCCAGAGAACCGGGGCCAACGGTAAAGAGCTCGCCCAGCTTGTCGTCTGGCTCTTTTGCATAGAGCAACTCAAGAGGCACATCCTGTGCCGTCGTCCGGTCCGCTTGCTTCTGGCGGCTGATTGTCTGTGATTGATTTTAATCGCCTGGAGTGATTCACACTAAACGATTGCCGGCGATTGAGCTTGGAAATTGGTTACTTTGCATTGCCGTTGGATGACCACACGCCACTTGAGCGGTTGCATTGATAATCCTGCCCGGGCGATTGGCTCTTCTGTGTGCCAAGCGTCGTATGAGTAATTTTTTGCCACTCCATAAAATTCATGTGAAATTCAACAGAAATTGTCCGCATTTACTACGAATCGGAGGGGAGTTTGTTTTGTTGCCGCTTAAATTTCATAAAATTCAATACCCACACACCCGCCACACACCCACAGTCTGAATTTTACGTTCGCCAGTTCGAAATATTCAAATGCATTTCGAGCGGAACAATTGGATTTACTTTCTCTGCTGCCGGCTGCCGGTTTCTTTCTCTTTCCCTCGGTTTCAACTTTGTTGCAACCGCAATCGAAATCGAGCCCTGCCAAAGGACTGCACGGAGCAGTGGTTTTGCGGAGTTGCCAACTTAAAGCCTCGTTTAAATATTTCCATTAGAGGGATTTTGGGCAAATCTAAGCCTGGGCGAGAGCGGCCTAATTAAAGTCTTTGGGGGGCTGAAAATCCAATTCAATCGAAACCAAAGCAAACAAATGAAGCCACCAACAGCAAAGCTGCTCTGGCCAGCAACAAAAACAACAAACAAACAACAGCGAACAACAACAGCAGCGACACTAAAACGAAAGCAACAAAAACTCAGAGCCGGCGAAAAAATCCAAACTTGCACAAAGTTTCGCACCGCAGTTTGACTTTAGAGCTGCCCAGGCCACGCCCCCTGCCACCCACCGCCCAGTGGTAAATGAAAGCTCAAACAAACACCGACGCCCCCCGACCCCCGCCTGCCGTAGCCGGCGTCACACGAAACCAATACAAACACAAAGCCAAATGCATACAAAATGCCCACGAAACGAGGGCGCCGGGCGCTGGATTATCCTGTTGCTGGTGGCGCTGCTGCTGCCAAACAAATTCAAGTGCAACAAACGGCAGCCCAAAACGGCCCTAATCCCCGGCTGGCCCCCCATAACCGCTTAGAGGAGCGGCCCCAAAAATAGACAGGCTGCCGCCATAACACGGCTGATTACCCGCGAGGACCTGCAAGCTCCTGCCAGTGGCCGCAACGAAAACCGCTAAGCGGAAAGTTTTCATTAAAGTGCCAGGACTTTTGGTGTTTTTTTTTGTCCGACCGAGGGGAAAGTTTTTTCGAGAGTTGTGGGGAGGGGGGGTTGGCCTACCGTTTGAGGGCGGTGAAGGATCGTTCATTGCCCATTACGAAATCAATTAAAAAGCGGCATCTTATCGACAACAAAGGATGCGCTGCTTCGCCTACCAAAGCAGCAGCCGACACTCGGGAGTCCTTTTGGGTTTTACTCTCTCTGCCCTGACGGGATGTCCTTGCCGAAATGGCCACCCCACGGTTTTGTTTCCGTCGCTTCTCGGCTTATCCTTGGCATTTTCTACACTTTTTATACTCGTTATACTCTGAAAAAAGGACGAAAATGAGAAGAGTCTTTTGGTTTTTGGCCGAGAGGCAAGAGTTGGGAATGCTTTCTAGAATTTGGGGATTGTCTGCCGAATCAGTGAGGTTACTCGGTTCTTGTCAGTTACTTTCTCGGTTCTTCTTATCAAGCTAAAAAGAAGGGAGTAGGAAAAAGAGAAGCGGCTAATAAGGCCGAGAGTTTGGTGAAAATTGGAGCTTAGGGATGCTTTCAGTCTGTTGGGGATTGTCAGTCAGATAAGCAATCTCGGTTCTTCGTATTGAACTAAAAAGAGCTTCATACTTTGAGATTCTTGGGCGGATTAGGGAGATTCCCAAGACTTCAGGCTTCCTTTCAAATTCTACATTTTTCAGCTTGGGGATATCTGCGAATTTCAAATAAAATTTTTTTGTTTTCTCTTAGTTCCATAAAATGAATAAAGACTGCAGATCCTTAAAGTCGGCAATCATCTTCTGGTACAATCTCGAGATCCCTCATGGAAGTCCATCTTTTGATCCACCCAAAAACGAATCCGATTTCCCTTCACTGCAGAGCATTTTGGATTCGGTTTGGGGAAACCTAAACCCTTCCTCGGTTATTATTCTTTAGCTTCCTTTGCTTGCGGATTCGCCATCATTTTGCTGTTTGAATGGGCGGGTGGTGGGCGTTGGGTTGGCTGGCATTTGGGTCCTTGGTCGTGTCTGTTTTGTTTAATGAATTATCAGGGCGCTCATTACAGCACTTTGCACTTAAATGCAAACTATTTTTTGTGCGCTTGGCGTTGGCAGTGACACTGCAGTTTGTTTTACGGCCCGGACCACCCACTCCAGCCCGCCGACGTCCTTGGGCTGCTTGGCGTCCCGGGTTAACCGCAGGCAACGCCCAGTAACCCCAACGTCCTTTCGCCTTGTTTCCTGCTCCCGCTCATCTGACATTGATGGCCTCGTTGACTTGTTGAACTTGGCTTAAAAGCGAACACAAGAACAGAGAGCAGCCGCCAGTTGCCAGTTGCCAGTCGTCTCCGGGATGTGTGACATTCTGGCTAATCAATAAGAGGGCCTGGGCAAAGTTCGGCGCCTCGCAATCGGCTTGTAACTTATGGGCCGCAACTTTTCGCTGGGTTCGAAAAACTATTTTTCAATTTTTTCGTTATCCGGGCAAACTTTTCGCACCAAAACGGCCAACCGAAAGTAATGCAACATCCATTAAAATGGACGACAGCAGCCGCGCGGCACATTAAAAACCGACGGAAGCAGGAATGCCAGGAGCTGCCGTCACCAGCATGGCAGGGGCACTGGAGGAATCTCCACCCACCTGCCCGATAGTTTGTGGTGTGGGGGAGGACTTTGAGGGAACGTTTCCCATATCGATTGCCAATATTGAAATTGAAAAATAAAAGCAGCTCGATGGCTGCTGAGCTTCTCGTTCAGCAAACAAAAGACTTCTGGCAGGACGAGAGCAGGCGGTTAGAGGAGGCCACAGGATGCTATGCGGGGGCTGCAAAGGGCATGCTGGTGGTGGCGGCTTGCCTCTGATGACTTGCCAAGGACGAGATCCCAACGACGAGCCAGAGCAGCCCCAGCCAAGCAGACGGCCAAGCGGTGCTCTTTTTTGGATGCCATAGGAAACCATTTCGGGATTTGTAGACGGAAGTAAAGTGATGAAAGTAGATGAAGGATTAGAAAGGATAATTTTGGTTTTATATTGAATTTGGAAAGCGATTTCAAGCTTTACAATTGAAGGATAAGAACCGAAATTCTAATTATAAAATAAACAGTTTTGGAATCATTGAAACTGTTTCAGTTTAAGAGCGGCAATGATTAGAGATATGGGGGAGTTTCTCTCGAATTGAGTATCCCATTAGATTCTCTGATTATAAAATAGCTAAAAGTATCTTTATATAGGACAAATATGGAGGGTTGAAATAATATTCAAATGGAATGATTCCTGGCGAGTTCAAGGCCTAAAATGTCCTAGAGGATTTCTCCCAATTTCGCATCCAGAATACTGTTTCAATTTCGTTTTCCTCTTGCTGTTCCGATTCCCAAGCGTTCGCCTGGGGCAACTGTACTCGGTTGGGGGGAAAAGAGCATGCGAAGCAAAATGTACGCACGGCTAAAACAAACGAAACAGGTAGCAGCTGCCTGGCTGCCACTAAAGTGGCAACTTATGCACAAAAATGCTTGAATATAATAGCGTGTGGGCATGGCTGATGATGGCGGCCCGGCCCAGAGCAGCCACCGCGCCGACTACCCAGCAATTGTGCACAGCCACAAAGGCGTCCTGCCCCGGCCCGTGCCCCGTCCCGGGCTGGTGGGGAGGCACGTGCAGCGGCATTAAGTGGCATGTTGAAACGGCTACAAGGACACTGATAATGATGAAGAAACTCCTCCGCGTGGGCCTGCATATGTGGGCCAGTGGCGGGCCTGAAAACTGCACGGGTTTGCCTGCCCATCCGACCGACGCGGGAGACATTGACAAAAAGCCACTTGCCTGCGAAAATGTAAACGGCCACCGGGCCGACGTCAAAGACGCACCTGCCACCAGGCAGCTGGGCGGACCAACAGTCGCAATGAAGAGTGCATTCCGTTGGCCCCAAACGAAATCGACCTTGACTGACAGCTTGACATGAACTCGGTGAGCGCTGCTCTTTATTTTTCTCGCTTGCGCTTCGCACTCGGCTGGGGCGGCGGCTATGGCCGCTGGTTTTCCGCTCCTCATCCGCTTTTGCTTTTATTTTTTCCGCCGAGTGCTTTTGCGATTTGCGGACTCCGTGCACTTTGAAGCTGACAAACCGCAATGGCGGCCCAGTTTTTCGCCTCCCGCTCCGCCTCCCCCAGGTCGCTGTCATTCATTTCGCTTTGCCTTAAACGCGCTCAGTTTTTTTTTTTTTGGAATGCGTGTCTAAAATTCATAACCCACTGGCGGTGGGCTTAACGGGGGCTGGGCCGTGCTCGGTTTTATCAGTCAGACACACCATAATTTTCCGCATTAAAGTATAAATCAAATGGTGTGTGTGAGCTGAATTCTACGACGCGAGTTTTCCACGGCATAGGAGACTTGATAATGAACTCAAATTTGAGCAGCAGAAAAGA
>JBAMCP010000610.1:0-17398 GCA_037075105.1 Lissocephala sabroskyi | reverse complement strand
GAGCTGAATTCTACGACGCGAGTTTTCCACGGCATAGGAGACTTGATAATGAACTCAAATTTGAGCAGCAGAAAAGACCGTTATAACCACGGAATAAAACGGAATAGAAAGAAGCTTGGGGCGGTTTGGAACTGCGGAATGAAGTGGAACAAATTAACGAATGCGAATAAATAAGGAACAATATGAACAAATCTAAGAAATATCTTCGCCTATAATTGGGATAAGATTTCTTAGAAATAATCTTTTTATTTGAAATGAAATGAAACACAGAAGTGGAATAGAAATAAATACTAGAAATAGAACAATGGAATTGGTTCATAAATCACCTGTTAAAAAATATTTCTATATCTTCTTCTTTTTGAGATATCAAATGAAACACGAGCAAAGAATACGTTGAAAATGAAATGCCGGAATGGAATAGTTAAAATCTTGCATAAATCGTCCATAAAAATGGAAGAATGAAATTGGAACGCTTAGATATTTTTCCCAATTCTCCTTCTTTATGAGATATATTATGGAACATGTAATGATTCATGGAGATGAATTCGTTAGAAATATAATACAGGAAATGGATTAATGAAAGAAAAATATTTGATCGCTTAAAATATTTTCCGAGGGGAATTGAAATTATAACTATGCTCTAGCTTTTTCAAATTAGGATATTAGAATATATTTTTTTCTCGAGAGCTTTAGTCTTTCTTCTTCTACGTGTCGGATGGGAATCTTTATTCTCCCCAATCCCACATTCTCCGGCAGAGGCATTAGAATCTGCCTTTTTGAAAAAGGGTATCCAGTTGGTGGTTACTTGGAGAATTCTTCTTTGAAATGTGGCTGATATCTGTGGCGCTGGGGCGAGTCCGTGTCAAAGGTTCATAATTTCCTTTAATCCTATTTTATGGCGACATCACATCGAACATGAACTTTAATGGGCGGCAACAACGACAACAAACGACGACAACGACAACGACGGCGATGGCGACAACGACGATTCATTTGCATTTTACAACTTTATTTTTGCGTTCGCAGCTCCCTTGGGAAACGGCGGGCAGGAGGAGACAAAATGAAAGAAAATTTGCGGTTAACCAATTGCCCGATTTCCATATAAGTTTGCGTGGGTGAGTGGGCGTGGCCTGACCAGCCGCACCCGAAAAAAACCACACGAAATGCGACAATTACCCTGTCCCTGTCCTTCACCGCCAGGATAATTTTCCGGGCAGCTGGGTGGGCGTGGCCGTTGACCCGCACGCGAGGCTATTAAAAATCGCTTTGCTTTTATTTTTGTTTCAATTTTCAACTAATTTATTGTTTTTTTTTTCTCGATTTTCATGTTTCTTACTGACACCCTAAAATAAGTTTTTATTGTTGTTTAAATTGAATTTTTTAGTTGATTTTTTTCAAAGATTTCCATTCATCTTTATTTATTAATTTAATTGGCTTTTTTATATTTCGTTTTTTTGTGGCAATTTTCGATTTGCCTCTTCGTCAAAATTTGAAAACTTAAAAATCTTCTAACAATTGCAGGGAACTGCCTTCAATACATCAATCAAGCCAGCGCGCAATTAAGCCACCAATCAAATTTCCCAAGTCCTTTTAGAGGGTGTTTTTGGCGGCTTAACTGCGCGCCGCCTGCCAGTCTCTCAATGCCAACTCAAGATCGTCTTCTTTATCTCCTATATATATTCATTCACGATGAGATCGTTAGACCGCTTAAAGTACAAAATTCTAACACGGGACGAGTGGGGGATTCCTATACACTGAATATCCTTGAACTCCTTGCAGGGGGAGGGAGAGAGAATCTAAAAGGTTCCAAGTGCTCCTATCGTACAACAGTGAAGTGATCAAGCCTTCCGCGCTTCCATTAGCTTTTGAAAATATCCTGCCCCGGCTGGGGAGACCCAGGGCCCCCGCCCGCCGCACCACCACCACCATTCTCATTCAGCCGCTTCAGCATGGCATTCCGGTGGAGCCAATACGGCGGCGGGTCCGGCGGCTGGCCAGGCAACAAAGTCTTCGTCTTGAGCGTGGTCGGCGGCTTGGGGCTGTGGGCCGCGCTGGCAGCGGCATTGAACATCACAGGGTCGGCCAGCTGGGCCGACTGACCCAGCCCCACACGCAGAGGGGCCTCCTTCTTGCGGATGGTGTCGCAGGTCTCCTTCATCTTGCACAGCTGGTCCTGCAGGTTGCGGTACTCCTCCAGGAAACGCTCCAGCTGGGCGGCATGGTAGTCGTAGGCGGCCACCGAGGAACTGGCATTGGGGGCCGGACTCTTGGCCGCCCGCGTGGCCAGGGCCGTGAAGTCCAGCAGGGGCGTGGCGGCGCTGCTGAAGCTGCGCTGGTGCTGCTGCAGCTCGTGGACCGGAGACGAAGGCAGGCTGGGATGCCCGCCGCCCCCTAAGTTGCTGGCCTTGGCCGCCAGGCCAGTCGGCGCTTGAGGCCCTCCAGAGGCGCCACCCTTGTGACCGCTGTGGACCAGATTGAGGAAACTATTCGACCGCTGGCCGCCCGTGTAGGTGGCCGTGGCCGAGTAGTTGGCATAGCTCGACTCGGCAGAGTAGCGCCGCCCCAGGCCCATGGCCTCGTTGAGGAAGCTGCCGTCGCCCAGAGTGCTGCTGCCGTATTTGCTGGAGTTGTCGGCCAGCAGAGGCGACTGGCTGTCCGAGGAGGAGTTGCGGAAATACTTGCCGCTGTGCTTCAGCTTGCGGGGCAGCGTGCAGAGGCCTCCGTTGGCGGTTGCGGCAGCCGCGGCCGCGGCGCTTGCCATTTGGTAGGCGCTGTGGTTGTTGGACTGCACGGCCTGGGCCACGGCGTACTTGGCTATGTCCAGGAGGTCCGGGTAGTTGCTGTCGAAGAGGTCCTGGTCGTGGGCATCGCTGCAGAAGACCGAGGTGGCCATCTCGTCGGGGTTGCCGTAGTAGCTTCCATTTTGGCCACGGGTCGGGCCGGATTTCTGGCTGGGCGGCGAGGCTATCTTGGTGGTGGCAATGGGCGTGGTCTTCCAAGCGTAGCCGGCCAGCCGGGCGGCCGCATCCACTTGGCTGGATATGGAACTGGAGGCCGAGTCGTTGCTGCAAAGAAAACCAACACACATACATCAATCAGCGGGCTGCATATGCGCGCCTCATTAGCCGGGGCGGTGGGTGGTTGCTCGAGTGGCAAAGTGTCAAGTGTTGCCCATAATACGACCATGGCCGGGGCGGGGGCCGCCTGGCCTGGCCACTTGAGCATGACAGGACACTTTGACAGGACGACACAATTGCCACTCGAAGTAACGAACACTCAACGACCCCGCCCACCGCCCAAACGCGGTGACTTACCCGCCGATGTCAATCAGCCGGGGTATGTGAAGATCCGTTTCCTCGGCCTGTCCCTGCGCCACTGAATTATTCGTGGCCGTTGCTGCCGCCGAAGGTTTTCTCATTTGCGGCGAGGACTCTTCCGCCTCCTCCCCGTAGCCCCCACCGCCGCCGTCATCGTCGCAGTGCGTGGGCACATGCAGATAATCGCCATTCCGCCGGGCTGAGCCTCCCCCGCTGGGATTCACAATGGCCGCATGCCCGGCATCCCCACCATCGTCGGAGCCACAGTTCAACGGCGTGTGGGCCGAGCGCAGGTAGCCCTGCTCGTCGTCATGAAATAGACCAGTGCCAGTGCCACTGCCGCCGCCGCAGCTGGCCCCGCCGCCCAGGTCCGGCCGTCCAGGCCCAGCGCTCACCCGGGCGGTCATCTCGATCTTCTCGTAGCTCTCAGTGCGGGCGGGCGGCACGGAGTTCCACAGCCGCAGCTTCCGGCGGCGGCGCAGCGAGCAGAAGCACACAGCCGCAAACGAGGAGCCCACCACGAACAGCAGAGCGGCCAGCACGCAGAGCAGCACCAGCCGCACGCCCAGCGGGGCCTCTGGCGGGCGCCGGGACACCGCCAAGGTGACGCTGGCCTCCACCTTGCCGGCCTTGTTCTCGGCCGCGCAGGTGTAGATGCCGGCATCCTGCATGTCCGCCGTCAGGATGGTCAGGTTCGAGGCGTTCCTCAGCATGTTGACCACGTAGGTCTTGCGGCCTTGGGTGGCCGCTGCTGTGCGGGGCCCGGCCAGGGGCTCCCCGCCGCCGCTGAGGTTGGCTATGATGCGGTTCTTCACCAGCCAGCGGACGGCCGGCTCGGGCACGCCCTCCACATAGCAGCTCATGGTGATGTTGCGGCCCTCAACCCCATGGGCGGTGGTGTCGGTGGCCACAATTTGCGGCACGCAGGCGAAGTCGTCGAGATCGATTTTGTCCCAGGGCCGTCCGGCCAGGCGCTCTGGATTATGGCAAAGCGGGGGAATGCCGCTCGGAATATTCTGCTGGAGCATCCAAGCCCTCAGCGGGCGCAAAGCACACGAGCAGTTCCACTGGTTCCGGGCCAGCTCCAGTCCATGCAGCGAGGACAGCGAGGTGATGGTTCCCGAGCGCACTTCGCTCAGCCGATTGCCGTCTAATTTCAGCCACTCCAGGCTGCTTTCGAGGCCGGCAAAGGCCCGCACGGCCACGGCCCCCAGCCGGCAGTCGCTGAGCTCGAGGCGCACTAGTTGAGGGACAAAACCGAAGGCGTCGTCGGGCACCCGCACAATGGGATTGCCGCTGAGCTTGAGCTCGCGCAGCTCTGAGATGAACTCCAGGGCATGGGAGGGTATGGCAGAGAGCTGGTTCTGGCTGAGATCCAGCTCCACCAGGTTGATGAGCTTGCGGAAGGCATGGCGCTCGATCAGCCTTAGGCGGCAACGGGCCAGGTAGACCTTTTGGAGGTTGAGGAGCTGGGCGGCGGCGAAGCTGTCGTGGGGAATGGCCGAGATCTCATTGCCGCTCAGGTCGAGCACCTGGGTGCCGGCATCGAGCGGGGCGGGGATATGTGTGAGATTGGCATTAAGGCACAAAACGGACTCCTTGCCGCTCTTCCATTTGCACTCGCAGACGGCCGGGCAGTCGGCCCCGGCGCGGGTGTTCTGGGCCAATTGGCTGAGGCAGCACAACAGCCAGAGGAGTTGGTCGAGCGGGATGCGGGGCCGTTGGAGCGGAGCTTTTCGTCGCACTTTCGTGGCCAGCGTCAGACGCTGGGCGCTGCTGTCACCTCCACCGGTTTGGGTTGAACCTTCGCCGCTCTTCGGTTCGTCCATGGCATGGGTTGGCGTGCCTGCCTATGCTCTGCCCGGCAGGGCCAGCTCATCGAGCCAGCAGCCGCAGCAACGAGTCTCCTGCTCTCTCGGCGGGGCCGGGTCTGGGGTGGTTGGAAAGGAGCCGCCTGCAAAGAAGAGGAAACGACTTGAATGCAAACACTGCGGTGGCCATAAAACTCCACAATTCTGACGGTTTAATAAGCCTCGCCCCGACCAGATTCTGCCTGCGAATCTCGGGGACGGTGACATGAAGTCATAACAACACCCAAGACCGCGACGGCGAGCAGCACTCCCCAGGGTCCTGTAGACTTCCTTGACTCGCTCTTGCCGGTTCCTGGTTTTTTTGTGCCGTGTTCCCGGCGCTGTCATTTTCGCGTCGCGTTGGCTGAGGTTTGTTTGACTTGCCGGCAATTTGGCGGCTGTCTAGGTGGCGGGGATGTTTGTGGCATGTTGCAATTATTGCCAGGGAGCATGCAAACCTCAGCCGACGCGCCGCCGCCACCGTTCCCTTTTTTAAAGTGTTTGGGGAGATTTTTTTTTGGGGCGGGGGACTGGATGGTTTGTGGACTGGCTGGACGGTCGGGCGTATGCACAACATTTTCACATTTCCGTGTTAATTTTGTTTCGTGGTCTACCCACTCGCCGGGGCGGTCCTCTCGTTTCAAATCGCTTTATTTTCGGTGTGGGGAAAGTTAGTGGAATGCCAAACTTGTTGGCCATTAGACGAGGTTGGTCGAGGTCCTCGCCTGCCCTCCCGTTTTTTTGAATCTCTGCCTTGCTTTTCCGTTTACTACCTCATCTTGAAGGCCATACAATTTCGCTTACTCTTTTTCTTATGTCTTCCAAATTGAAAGGGTTTCTTGATCTGGGTAGAAAGAAGAGGTCAACGAATCTTCTAACTAGACTTAAGGATCTCTTTCTCTATGTCCCTCTCGATCTCTTAATCTCTCTCTTTCTCTATTTTCTGTAGGTCCCAGCTTTTACCTATGGCTAACCGGAATAGTAGTGGACCGATCGGTAAGTCTCTTTTTTTATATATATTCATCCATTTATTATTATATTACTCTTTCTTCCTCTTCTACACAACGGTTCTCTCCATCTATTTCTTGCCTTGCTGGCCCCACGTTAATCCCCTGTTAACTTGACGGAGAACGGTTAGTTACTTTTATACCTATTACCCCTAAAAGGGTATGAATTAAATAAGTAGACTGTTATGGGAAATCGAGAGAACGAAGGCTGCTCGAAAACCTTCTTAATTGATCCCAAGAAGATGAAGCTTTAGCTCTCACTGGGAATCTCTCTCCCCTCAATGTCAGCCGTACATCCTCAAACTCCTCTCGGTTTCTCTACACTTTCACGGTCCTGCAAATGTCCGTCTCTCCAACTCTTCCTCCGCTTATGAAACCAAACATCTGTTTGCCTTTGTGCATTTTCTTTTTCACTCCTTTAGCCAACACCTTCAGCTTGTAACCGCAATGCTGCTTGTCGGGCATTTTGTGCAGCATTGTGCGGGTTTTCTTGGACGTTTTCTCACAGTTTCTTGGCCAACTGACCGGAAAACTGTGGTCACTGTTACTTTTCAACTGTCAAATTGCCAAGGCTGGAGATTTTTGATGCCCAGCCTGGTTGGATTAACTGTGCGGCACACGTTCGAGGGCATCCTTCGTCCTAGCAAATAGTTTAGAACGGTTATGCAGTTATCCGTAAAACGGATTCGCTACCAAAGCCGGAAGCCGCAAAGCAAACAAACGCGACCAAATGTGGAAAAACCGCGACAGTCGCTGCCAGTTCGAGTCCACGGTGGGGGAGACGGTGAAGGAGGTCCTGTCACTTACGTACGTGAGAGGGCGTTGGCGTGAGTGTGGCCGGGTCAATACACTGACAGCTTAACCCCCCGAAGACCGCAAAACGAAATGAAGTTTTTGCATGTTGCTCACAAAAATACTCAGCCGCATTTTTCTGCGCAAACGACTAACGGTACAAAAAAGACCACTAACAATGCCACAACCACACACACACACGACACACACGTACTCATGTGGGTCCCCGTCGTTACCGTTTATCATATGAGGAGGCCGGGCCATTTGTCATGGAGGAGCCGCACTTGAGCAGGGCATACACAAGTCGGTGGCGGTGGTGCTTTGTTTTATACCCTTTCCCCCACAAGGGTACAAGGGTATAGTTGACTTTTATAGGACAAAGAAGCCTAGTAGATCCCTCAAAATCACTGTCTGTCTTTCTCACCTTCTCTTCGTTTGATCAAACGGAAGGGACGGTTATAAATTTTTTATATCTTTACCCTTTCGAGCAAAGTTAAAAGCTTAGGGTATTTCGAGGCCGGAGTAGCTCGTCTGGGACTTGCTTGGTTTTGGGTGGCTTGGTCGCTTTTGTTGCGGTTGCCGTTGTGCATTTACTGCAGACACTAATCCTATTTATGTTGCAAGCCAGCGAGGTTAATAATTTTATTCCTCCCATTGTTCTTGCTGTTGATGTGGCCGCTGTTGTTGTTGTTGGCGTGTTCGTGGCGGCGGCAACAGTCAACGACCAACGACCAACAACCGCTGAAGCAGCAAAAGTTGCCAACTGCAGTTGGGCTTTTTGCCAGTCCCAAGGACAGACACCGTCGGGCTGTCGTGGGGCGTGTTTGGGCAGCTAAGCTGCTTGTGCTTATGACACACGATACGTGGCAGGTTCGAGGAACTCGAAGCAGTCAAGTTTCTGCTTTTTCGGTCAGCGGCGCTTCCCGGAAGGCGCACGCGTGTAAGCCTAATGAATTTGACATTAATGGAGCGCCTAACTTGTCGCCATTTACCATCATCATTTTGTGGAGGAGAGCACGAGGGCGGGGGCTTTTAGGGTTGCCCGGAAAAAGTCTTAAGTGACAGCTGCCAAATGTGAGCAAAGATGATTTTTCGAAAGGGCAAAAAGGGAAGCCGAAGCAGTTGGCCGGCTTCTGTAATGTAAAAATAATGTCCTTGCCGGCCGCACCACATTGATTGCAAATAAATTACACGTATTTTCGACTGGACTGGCCCGCCGCCCTGTCTTGTCGGTGGGGCAGATTAAGTGCCCAAAGCGATTCGACTTCATAAAGCCGAGCGAAAAAAGAGCCTTGGACAGGCGGCAGCAGGATAAACCCCAGCTGGGCTGGCCAACCCCATTAATTTCACTTTGGCGTCCTCGGCGTCTTCTTCCCTGTGAAACTTTAATTAGAAAATCCTGGCAGAGATTTTTATGTAATTTTCTTTTGATGCGACCAGATTTCCTTCGTCTCTTCTCTTATTCTCTCAGCTCTGTTTTGTGCTCGCCTTGGTAATGAAGTTCTTCTTCTCTGGCTGCTTTCTGTTCACACTTCCGGCTTCATTATGCGCAAATTATTTTTAGTTGCACCCGACGCTCGCCTGCCTCCCATTCAGCCACATTGTTGCCTTCCTCCGTTTGATATACAATTCCCTTTTTTTGGTGGAAAAATGAGGCAAGCCCCAGAATTCTTCTTTACCGATTCTGCCCATCTATCTTTTGTCTTCAGGAATCGTTTATTTACTGTGTTTGTTTGCGCTGCCGCGACTAACCTTTTGCCGCATTGTAATTTTTAGTACGGCCGTCGAGTAATTTGCCTAACCGTAATGGACATTCTACATTGCCAGCTGGCAGAAAAAATCCCACCAACCCAAGGAGTTGGTCAGATGAGCGGGAGGAGGGCGCACAACAAAGAGAAGGATTGGGTGTGGAGTTTCTCAAGTGGCTTGCGGCTCGCAGCTCCCGGGGCTCTCGGGAATTATGTGTCAAGCTGTTGTTGTTTTTGTTTTTGGTCCTCGGGACCTCCGCTGCATGACTGGCGGTCTTTTGGTCGCCAAGGCAAAGAGGAGAAAGGGAAAGAAATTAAGCTATAAACCGAACTTCGGTTGCTCTCTTTGTATAAGTGATTTTGAGAGAACAGGACACCAATCAAAAGTGAAGGAAGTGGACGATATTTAAGCTGGAAAGACCGGAGGATATTGTGTCTTAGGAAAAGTATCAAAGGTTTTTGTATTTGCCAATTCCGAATTCTACGAATCGTCAAATATTCCCTCTCCAAATCGAACATCTTTTGCTGATTTGTTGGTCCTTTAAATAGCCGGCGAGCAGTTAGACCGAAGCAGGCCTAAGCTGACCCCGTGGCCCTCGGCTAAGAGCAAGAAAACAAAGAGGTTTGGCCCATCAAATACCCCATAATACCCATCTCAGCGAACGCTTTCCTTTTTCTACTCTTTCCCCGCCGAAGTGGAGTTACTGAAGTTTGAATTTCCTACCTTTTGTTTTACAGAGACCCTCGCCCCTTTCGACCGACCCCTCGACTGTTCTCATTTTTTAAGTGTTTTTCAAGTACTTTGGGTATTTTCAGTATTTGCCAAGCTTGTTACCTTTTCTGGTTTCTGTTTTTGTTTTTATTGTTGGTGCTTTTGCATTTAGCAGTGTCAACACAGCCGCTGAACCCCGTCGAACGTTGAACGAAGAACGCTGAACGGTCAGTTTGTTTGGCTTTGCCCCACCGCCCCTCATCCTGTTTCCGTTTCTTTGTAGGGTCCTAAGTAGGCCTGGTAGCCGGTTAGAGTTGCCAGAACTGCACGACACGACCTAAGGCCGACCTAAGGCCGCCCACGATGACTGCTGGCTATGAGGCTTTTGTCGGCGCCCCAAAATGTAGGCAACATTTTTTTACTCTTTTGGATATTTTTGCGGGATTGCAAGGCTTGTGAATTTTATTAAAAAATTATAGAAATTTATTTGTTAGAAAGTCTTATTTTTAAATATCCACTTAATGTATGAGTTCTTTAAAGAAATCGGACAGACTCAGAGACTTTGATTGGCTTCTTTGTGCTCTAAAAAGTCTCTAAATTTTCACTAAATTTTCACCGTCTGGTCGCCCCTGCCAATTTGAGGACTCCATCCGATTGCTTGTAGAGTATCCAGCTTTCGGTTACTTGTAAAAAACTCTCTGCTTGTTTTCTGGCTTTTTTGTGGCCATCGAAATGGCAACCCATTTCCTTCCACTTACCTTGCGGGCGTTTCATTCCTATTCGTATGAATGTGTCAGCTACGCCCACAGAAACATTCAGACGAGTGGAAAAGGTAGCTCTGCTGACAGTTTCCACCCAGCCAACGACCGTCCACCGACCATTGACCGCCTTCCGCTTTGAGGCCTCTACGATTTTGGCTAATTTAATATTGGTGCTTTGTATGATTTTCACATATTATCGAAAAGTTTTATTGCCGCAATTGAACACGTTTGTCTCTGGATCCCCCGGCCCTCCTGCCAGGCTTTGGGGTGCTCGACTGACATCGTAAAACGGAATCACCCACAGAGTATTTGGTATATTTATGCCTGGCAATTGTAAATGTGCGGGTCGCCTTTGCCGGAGGCCTTTGTTTCGTCAGGTTGTTTACTTTTATGGGCCTCGGTCTTCGGCGGCCGTAATATTGGTTATTGGCAAGACAAAAACCCACAGACACACGTGCCGGCCCGAATCCCCGGCCAGGATGCCCGGCCTATCCCGGGTTATAATTTAACTTTTATGCGTCTATTTATGGCTTAATAAGATACAAGATCTTTGGTTGAAGTGCCCAGACCGCCGGCGAGTGGAATTAGGGAAACTTTTTTAATGCCCCGCCCGTTGGTGGTTTTAGATAAAAAGTCGAGGGAAATTCGAAGCATAAAATCGAATGTCCTCCGCCCGAGAAATACAAATACAGATTAATCAGCGTAGCTCAATTCCCAGCCGAGTTGGGGGGCGGCAAATGAATGACAAACTGTGAGCTCGGCATGCATGAAACTTTCTGCAAGGACTTGGTTATTGATTATTTAGCAGGACCGCTGGACAGCTTGCAACCGAAAATGAAGTGCAGGCTGCTGGGAAATCATAGTTATTGGCCACGCGATCTGCTAATTGCCCGGCTTCCTCTTGGATCCCCACAGATTTTAGGGAATACGAAATGTGAATAACGAAGCAGACGAAGGCGATGGAGGCGTCGTAGGAGCGCTGATAAATTTGATTTGAATGCCACCCAACGAGGGTGCCGTAGTCGCGGCCTGGGCCTGGTCCTTGGCCGGGTCCTTGCCGTTAAATGCATTTCAAGTTTCTTCGCGCATAAAAGTTCAATAATGTTTAATATTCTTGGCAGAAATCGTCCCCTCACCGCCCACCAGCCCGGGCCTTCCAGGACTTTTCAGCTTTCGCTGAGCTCGCCGCGTTGCTCGATTTGCACTTCACCGCCTGACAATTGAAACGATGAAGGAAAGGCAGGCGGCTGCCGGGTGGGAGGGAATTTCTGCGTGATTGGCCCGTTTTTCTGAACCGAAAAGGCGGGAGGATTTCTGGTTCCACAAAATTTATTACATTCATTTGCACGGCAAATATTTACAAAATGCAAATTTAAGCGAGTGAAATGGAAATGATTTTCATTCCTCCCCGCGACGCTGCATTTTATTCTCTGCTGGAGTTTTCCATGGGAAACTTGTCCGCCCCACAGAACTACAATGGATAAATATTTTCCCTAATTGTAAATATTTTTTTGGGCTAACATTCCCGTACTTTCACACTTCCCCAAAGACTGGGTGTGGAAAGTGGACTCGGAAAGGCAAAACACCTTTGATTACATTTCCTGCCACGCCCACGTCGGGTAAAGCGGCCTGAAGGTCTTTCAATTTCTCGTTTTGCTTTTCCGGCTCCTCGCCGTTGACTTTTCCAATTGCACTGAACTACAAGCTTGTCCTGGGTCCTTCGCACAGCGTCTTGCGTCCTTGTCCGTGCCGTCGCCTTGATTGCTTCTGAAGGAACAACTTTGAAACAACAACATCGAATTGGAATCGCATCGGATAGTCGGACAGGGCGGACAAATGGACGGGCTAAGCCAACAGATGAATGGAAGCGACTGATTCGCGTCGCTGCGATTGAGACCCAAGGATTCATCGCTACCCCGCCCACTGCCACACCTTAACACCCTTCATTCCGTCATCGACGTTATCTGGAGACGCTGATGACAGAGAATCAGCCAAGCGTGAATCTTTGTTTACTGGTCACACAGCCTAGCCCGTGCGATCTCTCAGGTTGATGGAAAACTCGACGTTCCCAAGGTGAAATGAAATGGGATTTCTTTCACCGAAGCTGGCGGCGCTGCTGAGGGCGAGGCAAACGCAAATTAAGTTTAAAGTTCGCAAATCATTCGCACTGATGGAAGGGCTTTGGTGTGCTATTTTCCCAGGAATGTAAGTCGGGGATATCTGAAAAAACTGCAGGGAATATTGAAAATTCCAGCATGGCAAATTCGGCTAACAAAGAACGGAAACCTCCCTTTGATTTCTAGGGTAACTTTTTACTTACTCAAGGGTAACTACTGACTTACTCTCAATTTCAAATTGTATGGGAAGTTCGGGAATCTGTCTTACCTGAAAGGAAACAAAAATGAACAATTTTTAGTAATCAGCAAAGTTAAGAAATCATCAGAAAGACAAGCAGACCGAATTAAGGTTTTTTTACCCTTGAAATTCTTACCCCCCCAACTTCACTGAGGCTTCTTCATCTTCTCACCATAAAAATTTGTAAAGCTTTTTATTTTCTCTCAGCAAATTTTTTGTGAACCGAAACCTCGACCTCATTGAGCGTTGAAAATTGTGGACTGGGGAATTGTTACTTTGATTTTGTTTTGCTGGTTTGTGTGTTTGTTTCCCTAATAAACTAGATGGGTAATTTTCGTTATAGTTGGCCGATCCGAGGCAATTTGGCGGGGTCTGTCAATTCCGTGCATTGTCAATTTGTCGTGCATGAAATCGGTTCTTAATGGAAAGCAAACTCCACGGGGTAACCAAATGAAATGCAAACATGAGAAGACCTGAGAGCTTCGTTCTGTTTGTCAGTCGGTCTATATAATTGAAATTGTAACGGATCACAGAGCCGACAAATAAAATATATTTGTATTTTTGCATTGGTCGAGGCATTTCCGTTGTCCCAGTCTCCCCCCTCCTGCTTTCAATATGCGCCCATAAATTATTTACCTCATCTCGCGATTTTGCTTGTATTGTTTTTTTTTTATTTGCGTCGTTGGCTGTTGTTGTTTTTGGCCTTGTTCAGAGCGTTTTGACCCATTTGGGAATTTTTGATGTCCTATTTTGAGGGGTTCGGTTGTTGGTTGTTAGCTGCAGTCAATTAAATGCAGCGGATTAAACTCTAAAAACCTTTTTCTATTTTTAATAAATATTTGCATAGGGAAATAAAATCGCACAAAGAGAAAGTGCCAGCGAAAGCGGCTCTGCGAGAATTGACAATATTTACATAACGGTATTTCCCATAAAAAACGCATAGCATTTTATTATTTTAGAAATATTGTTGTCCTTTTTCCCCTGCAATTTGCATCCATTGAGCAATTTTTAATAACTCCCTCGCGCTCTCTTCCCCAGGACTTTGCTGTTGCTTTCAGCTTTGGAATTTTATGGATTTTGCCCTGACAATCGACAAAGCATAAAGCCCAAAATATAAACCATTTCAGGCACATAAACTAAACCAACATAAAATGCTGTAGTGGCAACTGCGCCGGCAATTAGTTTTAGGCATAAATCTTTGTTTCCTCTTTCCTGCTGCTCATCCTCTGGCCTTTTAATCTTTTCAGATTTCTATGGGAAATTTAAATATCTCTGGTCACACCTTAAACGTCGGAGGACAAGGTTACCCAAGGCCTCTTAGAGATGGTGTACAGATGAGTGAGAATTGCGATAAAGACGAAGTCTTAGAAATTCTGCTGCGCCTGTCTGGAGAACCTCAGAGAGCCCCAACTTGATTTGGCTTAGTCGTGGAGATTGTTAATGGAGCTAAATGCTAAGGGTATAAACTTAGAAATCTTTGGAAATTAAACACCCTTAGGCTTATATCTGCGACCAGTCAATCATCCTTCACTGTGTGACTTTTGCTTATCATCCTCGTCCTATTTACTTTCAGTTTCCATCTTCACCTGACCGCTTTCATGGGTTTTTATGACTATCATCACTTTTAGTTTATTAGCGCCTGTTCAGCTCTTGGCGAAAATCGGTGTCTCTATAGCTCTGGTTATCTGATCTGAGGGATGCCAGCGTAGTTTTTCAGCCCTGTCCACCAGGGAACACACAACGATTCTTTGATGGAATATATCCTTAGCTTTGTGCAACTTCTCTAGCTTCTTAAATGGAACTGACTTGGAGTCCCGTGCTTTCTGGTTCCATGATAGCCATCTATTCCAAGTTTCCTTAAACTCTGAGTATTACAATTGATCATTCCTCAAGGAGGAAGTTTCGACCACCTCACGAAAGGAAATGCTTTCACTTCGGGTCTTTCCTTCCTGTTACCCTAACTCCCGGTGTTCCAGCTTGCCTTGATAATTTCTGTGTTTAAAACTCTGTATTGCTGTGTGTGGCCGCCACGTGTCACGCTGCCATCCCAGAGGACCATAAAATTTTAACACTTTCAATGAAACACACACAAGTCGATTGGAGAGGCCTGCCTCCTCCTAACCGAGGCAGACACACTCAAGTTTAGTAAGTTACCATTATCAGTTGTCCCCTCAAACACACACCCACGCCCATTAGCCTTGTCATTGTTGTTGTGGGCGATGCTCCACTTGCAGTCGATGGGGGAGCGGCGAGGCTATTGAAAGGCGGATGGTCATCAAATATGCAACCGACCCGACGAACAGATGGACAAGCGGGCAGACGGACAGGGATATGTGGGTCCGGTCCCCCGTATTTGTGTGCATAAATTGGCCGGCATTTGGGTCAGTAGATCATCAAAATTGTAAAGACACAACTTGCGAAAGTTAAAACAGCCGCTCCGACCATCTGGTCCATTTCCCAAGTGCACAGCCTCCTACCCCGCTGCCGGCGTGTGTGTGCTCCACTTTCGCTTTTGTGTTTGTTCAGTGAACTTTCGGGCAGTGTCAGGGAATGAGGAGATTACCTGCCCCCGCCCGCTGCGGCAAAGGTCAAGAGCTTCAATCCGGCGAGGTTATCTGGAAATTTCATAAAACTCCCGCCGCCCTCGCTCCCGCGGTCCCTGGAGTTGCTTCCACGCATTAACATGAAAATCAAATGCGATTCTTGTGCAGTTCGAAGCATGAAATTCAACGCATTCGTATGCACTTTGGATGCAGCACGCGACGGCTACATTAAGGGTTGCCAGAAAGGAAGTGGCAGGCGGCTGGGGGAGCCGCCGTTCTGAGTGGTTGGCTGGCCCACTCGGAAGGCCTCCTTTGTTGTGCGGCGGCGAAGGACTCGCGTGCAAAGTATAATAAAATGGGGAATCGGCGGAGGCTTGGTTAATGGCCAGACTACTTAGCCTGGCCGACGTTAAAGTACAAGGGATGACTCCTGCAAATGGACGAAAGAATCAGTCAAAGGGAATCGGCAAAGAATTGAGCAGAGTTTGGGAGAAGACGATTGCGATTCTTACAGAGAGATAAAAACGGACATAGTAGTAAGCTTAGATTTTCAGAACCACGCACTTCTCGGATTGACTAGTTGGCTATTCCTGCACCTTTAATTTAGCTCATCCGCCAACGCTCTTGGAGCCAAAAGTCCTCGCCATATTCAAGGCCATTTTAAGGGCTTTGAATGTCTTTAAAGCAAAGATCATTCAGTTTCCTAAAAGTGTCTTAAAAAAGTGGCTCATTCATCTCCTTCTAAAATGCAATAAGATTTTGTCAAAGTTCCTAAAATTCTTGTTTCGACTCTTGTTCTTCGGACCCTTCGTAGTTAAGCACACTCCCCAACTTCCGCTTAAGAAAATCCCAAAATTCTCCGCCATATGCTCGATTTAAAGTCTTTTGAAAATCTCCTGAGCAGGTTTTAAAAAAGCCAACGAATATCCTTGGGGAAGCCGAGCCCAAAATACCTTCTGTGTGGAAAACAATTCCGTTTATGTGGACCTTGAAATCATCCTGTGCTGAGAGGCAGGTCGGGCTTAAATTCCTCGTCGGCTTGGTTGCAAATCACTTTCATTTGCATTACCCAAACTGCCGCAGGCAATCAGCGGCGGGGCGCCGGGCGAAAATAGAAACAGGCAATGGAAGCCGTCTACAAATGGCCCCCACCCCTGGCTGGGATTTGTGTGTGCGTGTGTGTGTGCCGAGCAATAAAAGCCACTAAAAAGAGTAAACAATTTGCGAGAATAAAAGCCGAGAGGCAAACAAACCGCGCGGCGGCGAACAATGCAAATAAAACAAAAGCAGCGCGAAACAAATGCAAACAAGCAGAGCGGCCCCGCCCCCTTCCCCCTTCAAAAACACGCCCACAAATACAGATGAATATATAGGGTTCTATATAGGCCTGATTCCTAGGCCAATACCACCACAAGGTGCTTTGTGTTGGCAGCGGCTGATGCGGCCTTTGGGTGTTTAATTTTACATGCCACGGGGCAGAAAGAGGCGAGCAGAGAGGAGGAAGCGAGCATAAATGAGGGCAGGTGAGGGGAATGGCAGAAAAAATCATAAACGAACGCAACTCAGGCAGCAAATTTAGCAAAAAATAATTCTTTTTTTTCTGTGTAACCAGAAATGCACACAAAAATCCACCAACGCACTGACACTCACATCCTGATAAACACCCACATGCAGTCACCTGAAGGACACCCAAGCTCCCCCATAGGAAAAATCCGATTTTGGTTCAGAAATTTAACAATCTGGCGGGGAGGGCTCCCCTCTCATCAACAGAATAATTGAAATTATAAACACAAAAAGTTCCTAGACAAACTGGCAAGTTGGGAAAGGGAGGGCCGTGATTTTTGTTGTGTTTTTTTGTTTATTGTCTCAATCAATTCACGCTCGAAATTTTAATTAAATATTTAAATGAAATGTACACACACACATCCACCCACACACACACACTGAAAGGGTGGGTGGAAATTTGGCTTTCTCTTTTTTGAGGTTTGAGTGGCGCGCAAAACAAAATTTTCTGTGTATTAATTTTTTTTTGCCATTTACATTCATTAGGAGTCCACCGCTCTCACCCTCGCAGAGGTTCTCTGAAGGTCTGCAATTAAATTACACACACACCTACACACACACATAAACAAGCATCCAACCAACCGACGTCTCCCGCGCTCGGTCGTCACCTTGCAATTTTCATGTTCGGCTGCCCGGCAAAGTCAAGGACGATGTTTTTATTCAACAGCAGAATATCGCATTCCTCACACACACACACGTGGTGTGTGTAGGGGGGGGGGGGGGGGAGAGTTTTTAACTCTTTCACCTTTT
>JBAMCP010000609.1:29498-42618 GCA_037075105.1 Lissocephala sabroskyi | reverse complement strand
GTTTTGAGAGAACGCTATTTTTTGCTCTCGAATGGAACTTCTGGCGCGCTCTCATCTCACCAATGACGTCAGTGTTAGGTCATTCTACCGATTTATTAAACGATTAGTTGGCATGATAAAGCGAAAAATGGGGAATGCCTTTGGGACTCTGCTGGCCGGAGCGGGGTCGACAAGATTTCCAGTTGGTAAGTTTGATTGGGAAATCAATCGCCGGCTTTTGTCAGGTGTGGCAGTGGCTTTCGATCTACCCCAAGTGGCAGTCACTTTGCTCGCAATTAGGCCTCCGCCGGCGGAGCTAAACTGACAAAATCTTAAATGCCCGGTGAAGTGGAAGGCCCGTCGGCCAACGGGGAAGTTGTTAATCAAACTCTCCTTTCAGCGCGCCGGTATAATAAAAAATAAAATGCAAATTGTGGTGGAGCAAAAAAAAAAAAAAATGCATTGAAATTTGTTGGCAGTCGACGCGTTGGCGTCGTCGTCGGCCGGAGGCAATTTTCCACTGCAATGGGCTCTCCAGGACTGTTGATGGGGGAAGTGAGCGGAGGATATTACCTTAGTGGGCAGAAATTCGCACACTTGTTGCGCTTCCCGTGGGAGTTTGGTTTGAATTTGCGATTTACATTTTTGGATCAGCGCAAGGCCATTAAAAGTTTTCCACGCTGAAAGGAACAAATTCTAGGCAACAAGTAGGACCACGGCAGCGACTTTCCGAGTGGCTGAGGCTTCAATTGAAGAGCTGAATAGAAATTTATGGCCTAGCGCTGGTGTGGAAAATGGGCTGGGAATTTTGCCAACGAGATTTCAATTTTGAGCTCTGACTCGGCTGCCTGCGTCTGCATTTGCTTTTGGCCAACTCATGTTGGCTGGGGCGGCACCGGCAGCCAGCAATATTTTGTCGTGTCATTTTGAGTGAGGAGCGACCAGCCAACCGACCACTTCAATTTTCAGATTCCATTTGCCAAATACCAAAATTTTTTTAATGGAACTTTTTTTTTGTTTTCTTCATGCCTGCCAAAAAAACAAATCTGCTTTATGTCCAGCCTTATCGCAGGATTCCAAAAATAAAATATCGAATTTAGCTTTATCTCGGTTGCTTGGAAATTCGGCAAAGAACGGCGACAAAACTTTAAGTAGCTGCGAACTTTGCTTGCGATAGGAACGAATAAAACGGAAGAAACTAAGAAGAAAAAACGATAAGCTCATTTACCATTCAAGTTATGTATACAAAATGATTACAGTTTTCATGACGAATTGGGGAGGATAGATTAATTAAATGAATTAAAATATGAGAAGGATTTGTGAAGCAATTGAAATCTTTTGGAGCTAAATACTAAAGACCTTGCGAGGCAACTAAACTCATGTTTTTTTTTTTTTGGATTCATAGAAGATTTTATACGGTATTAATATCCTTCTAATATAAGCCTTCGTCTTAAGGAACTTTCAGACACTCTTGAAGATTCCCAGATGGGGAACAATTCCTCAAGTATTTCGAAAGCTTTCCACCTAATCCAAAACATAAAATTGACATCAAAATAGGGAAAGACAATTTCCAGCTGCCTCGGTCTCTCTAATAATCTAAAGAATAACCTTCTCGAATATAATTGCATGGCCAAATTTACTGACAGTGAATTCACTGGAGTTTCCAATCGATTTCGAACATCTCGAAACAGAGAATAACCCACTGATGTTTCTACAATTCTCGGAAGCTTTCATTTGATTAATGCTGGTGTCCTCCAGTTGATTGTCATTTTCTGGCTCTCTTCCTCTCTAACAGTCTCTTTAGTCCGGCTCTTCTCTTTCCCCAGAACTTCTCGGAAAATTGTAAAGTTGATATAACAAAATTTTCTCACGGTTATTGGGGCTGGCTTATTGCAGGGTGAATTGACCAAGCTAATTGCCCGGCCGTATAATTTATGCACACTAAATCGATCCAACTGCTAGTTGTTGGTGCTGCTAATGCAATTGTTGTTGCTGTTGGTTGTGTGATTGGCTGAAATTGCACAGCAGAAACCAAGCAATAAGGAGAATGAGGAGTAGTTATTAATTTTAAATTACATAAGCCAGCACGTGGCAGTCAGCAAGCCTTTCAATCAGTCAATTGGCCGGTCAATGAAGCAGCCTTTGATTGAGTTGGTTGAAAGGCTCTTCGTTCAATCGGCCAGCGAATTTCCTGTGAGCCTTTAAAATTCTTGAAAAATTCTCATAAAATCAAAAATAGCCTTGCCAAGGGTCAATGGAATATAAAAAATTTTCTTTGGCACAAAAAAATTTAAAATAATGCTGGCACTTTTTGGCCGGGCCAATATGTGTGCGTTGAAGTTCATGACTGAAGTTGAAATGGCCCACAAAAAACTTCAAAAAAAACAACAGCAGCAGCAGTAGAGGCTGAGCCAACAACAGAAAAATAAAGAGAACTAAAAGCGGCAAAAGAATTTACATGCAAATTTCTCATTGAGACTGCCGGGCCAATTGAATGAGAGAGAGAAGAGTATTCCGGGTTCTTTTTTCCGCCATGCGGTTTTGTTAGTGGGAAATTTGCATGTTTATGCGAAATTACAATGTGTCCTGGCCCCGTCACCCAGGCCGACCGACCAACATGGCGTATGAGCAAAATGCCAAAAATTCCACAAAGCAGTTGGACTGCAGGTTCGGGGGTGTGGCGGCTACCCCCGCCGAGGGTGTCAAATGATAACTAAATTGATGCGGTTTTGCTGGTCTTGGCCACGAATTTGCGGCTTGTGTGTGGCAGCCACACCCACCGCCTCCACCTTCCACCCTTCAATATGAAAAACTCAATGTCAGACGTCTGTCTCGGGTTTTTTATGCCTCGAGGGTAGAGGAAAAGCAGTTTAGTATGCAAATCAGTTGGTGTTTTTCATGGTTGTAGAGCAGAAGTGTAAATTGCTTGGTTTTAATAACAAATTCAATTTAAAGTTTAAACATTTCGGGGCCCAGCCCCATTGGCTTTGTTCTCCGTCGGCCATTTGGCGGCGGCTTTTGTGCAATTTAATTGAATTTTCCCTTGCAGCGATGCAAAAAGAACAGCAAACAAAACATCAACTTACAACAAAAAGCCAACGAACAACAAAATTTAAATCGCTGCACGATTTTTAAGGTTGCACTCGAGCGAGTTTCCATGGCAAAGCCAAGAATCGAAATCAACACTGAGCCACAAAATTAACATAAACACAAAACACAAAGCAACACAAGAGAAAGAAAGAAAGAAGCGGAAAAGTCGCCTAGGCGGAAACTCTGGCGGGGCGCTGGTGGTTGTGGGCTGGGGGGTTGGTGGGCTGAGGCTGACCATTTTCATCTTTTGTGCGAAAAGGTGAAGCGAGCCGCTTGGCTGGCTTTTGGCTTCTCCCAGTCCGAATCGCTGGTTGGCCGAAACACGCCCTGAAAAATGTAACAATTGTGTGTCCATAACTTGAACAGAGTTGGGCAATTTGTGTTTGATTTCTGACAGTGACATTCGCGAGGGTCGCTCGTGGTGAAGCTGAGCTTTTCAAGGGAATTAAACGATTTCCTGTTGGATCTCAACAAAGAAATTTCTATCTTTACTGGCCTTGGCCGATCTTGGGGCTTCTTTAGGGAGTTTGATCTGCTGATGGTCTAAACTTAAATGCGAAATTATCTTGTGACATTTTCAAGCCCAAATTTTCTCCGATATCTCAAGACTTAAGCTGCCTTAATGGCTTGACTGGAAGTCCTTTAACTGCCCTCGCTTTCCGCCTCTCTAGCCGCCCGCTCTGTAACCTTTTTCCTAACGAATTCTCATGTTTCGCTGACCTGCCTCGCCCGCCAGGATTTTGCGCCCTGCAATTTTACGATTTTTTAGTCAACTTCGATTCTCGACGAAGGCTTTAAATTACATTTTATTGTTGGCACTTGTTGTTGCCGTCGTTTGCCGGCTGTCAATTTTCGGACATTTGTCAAATGACAAATAGAAAACTCTGTTGGTCCACTTTTCTATTTTCATGTCGCATTTATTTTTCCAACCATCTTACTTTGCCATGTGAACAAGGGATTCAAATGAAAAATGAAATTGTTACTGCCAAAAAAAAGGTGAAAATCCTGTGACAAATGCCTGAATTCCCATTAAAGACCCGTCGTAAATTTAAAACAGCCGCCGCCAGCGGCTCCGGTCGATTTTTGGGGGAACGACAGAAAAGGCTTTGTCGATTTTTCGATAATTCCCACAACGAGCCATAAATAATGCAAATTAAAGTGAACCAAACAGCGAGCGGCATGCGTGCCAAGGGTTGCCCAACCAAAGTTGCTCATACGCCAAGTGGGCCGCTCAGTGGGTTGCCCGTTTGCTGGGAACTGACATTGAACTTCTATTGACATTGAAACCAAACACACGCACACGTCGATTTTATAGCATTAAATATTCATTTGGGCCTGGCGGGCACGTTGAGCGTCGCGGGTGGCGGTCCGCGTGTCGCCTGCCTGGCAATAAAAATGTCAACCGATTCGTGCAGGATTTTAATTATTTGGCTAGCAAACAAAAATAAAACTTGCTGCTCGCCAGACTGACAGGGCGAGTGTCGCCGTCTCAGCTGCTAATGAAGCCCAATAAATCTCGGCACTAAATATTTGCCAGGATTTTTCTTCTCGCCTCCGTCGTCTTTGGGAGATTCTGGGCAGCCAGGCGAGGCAATTAATCTTTGCCACGCTGTTCGGTCAGATATTTCCTGCCAAAGGAAGTGTAATGGTGGCGGTGGCGGCGATGTTATAGGTCCGGTCGGTGGTTGGGGGTGACCACCTCGTAAAGTTGCTAAAAAATACTCAAGGGAAAACGGGAAAACTCCCTCCGCAATTTTTCTTTCCTCCCGCACAAAATAATAGCACAATAAATGCGAATCAGCGCCGATTGTTGGGTTACTCTTTTTGGGTATAACGAGTATGCAAGACAATTGGAAAAACATGGCTGGGATCCTTTCTGGAAGAGTTGAATTCCAGTTCCCTTGAGTTTTAGTTCGGTTTTGTTTTGTTTCAATTTCGTAGGATTTTGAAAATTCTAATTCTGCCGTTAAGGTTGCGATTAAAATTACCAGCTAACGTAGCAAATTTGAATCGATCAAAAAGGATAAGGAAGATGTTTGATTATAATCTATCAATGGAAACTTTTCGACAACCTGTCGCCTGCCAAGTAAATTGAGCAACGATTTTTGTATTTGCCTGCTTAAGTTTCAGATCAAGGCTTCTTTTTTTATCTGGGAGTTCTATTCTGATTCTTTGCTTGACTTCGCTAAGAAGTTTTTCAGAGTTTCAGAGGCCGATTCTTGAATCCTGTCTGAATTCACTTTCACTTCGTAACTCTTTTGATTCCACTTTTCATTCGTTGGGATGGAGAACATCTCTTTATGCTTCAGTCCCGTCAACAAGCTCTTGGCTTCCCTTGCCAAGGATCTCAAATTGTTGACCTCTTCCCAAGCTTGTTGGGTGGTCTATTGGGACAACTGAATGTCCTGCCCAAAAAAGAGCATCTGTGGGTCCCCAAACCAGCCGCCTGCTCACTCACCCAGGGGCTCTTCGTGTTGTGCTTCTCACTGCCTTGTACTTGTCGAGGGAGTCCTCGGAATCACCGCAATCTGTAGATCTGTACGTGTGTGCTTATGTTTGTGGTCCTTGCTGTCCTCGCTCCCCTTGCGCATGTTAAATTATAGATAACCGCGTTAATGTTGCCAAGACCGAGGCCGACGACTCCCCGGCAAAGTTTCGCCCCCGACTTTTTTTGTCAAAGTTTGTCCAAGTTTGCCCCGAAAGTGTGGGCTGTTTGTGTGTCTGCTGCGGTTGCTTTGTGGAAGCTGTTGCACCACACAAACAAACACACACACACTCAACCCTGGGGTGGCTGTGGTAAGTTATTCACCTCCCCTGCCTCAAGTTCCTGCCTCGTGGGGCAGTGGCTTGTCCGCGTCGAAATGCTGCCCAGTCTCACTTGTTATTTATGCTTTTTATTTGCGGCGAATGGCCTTTTAAATTGTTTTAAACTCTGGGCAGGCACTTTCAATTTTTTTGCTTGGTGCTAAACTAGAAAAAAAAAGGACAGCCGAAAAGGAAAAGTTACCGGTTGCTGGGGCAAATTAGCAATTTGAATAATTTAATTATTCGGCTGTGTGACCTGAAATTTTGTGGCTTTTGGCGTTAATTAAAATTGGCCAGATGCTCACGTGACCTGTCGCCGAGAGACAGTTGGGCAATTGGCCACTTGGACAGACAGACTAACCGCGTTGGCTGTGTAATTTGAGATCCCTTGACTGCCACATTTGCATTCATTTGGTATTCAGTTTGACTGCGCACCATCGGTGGCTCCCACTCGAATGTCCTGAAATTCTACACCCACAAGCCAGTGGGTTTAGGCTCGGGGAGGCTGCATTAAAGCTCTCAAAATCACCGGTGTTATGTTCTCTGATCTCTTAATCGCTTTATTGATGGCTATAAATTTGCCCATCACGTAGTTTAATTAAAACCTGCGCCACTTCAAATTGCCAAAACTAAATCGGCTCTAAATTTCGACTGTGTTCAATGGCCGTTTTGATTGGACTGCATTTTCCCAGCGAGAATTGCAGCTAACCAAGAATTATTCCCGTTGGTTTCGCTTACAGCTCCTGAGACGGAAATTGATTGTATAATCCTCCGCTGCAGGCCATGAGCCTGTAAATAAACAAACAAAAACACACTAGAACAAAATCCAACAGTGCAGTGACTGTGCAACTTTTGGGTTGCACGAGGTGTAAACTTCAGGCCAACACTGCTGGTTCAAACTTCTAACTATTTGGCTAAGCAATTTAGTAGCGTAAACTTGGCTGTGAAGTTGCAAGCGAAAAGTTTTGAGCCACGCTCACCTGAACACAACTGTACCTGTTGGGAATCAAAGCTAAACTCCTTTTCCGTTGTTTTTTCCAGATGTCGCATCACTTGCAGCCGACACGCCGTCGCCTGGGCTCCATGAGCGACTCGGCCCCGCCCTCGGAGTCGAGCGAGGGCACAACCTCCTCGGAGCATCATGAGCTGATCATGAACCCCGACTGGTCAGCCCACTCGCACTCCTCGGCCCAAAGGAGCAGCGCCCACGGCACCACATCGCTCTACAATGCCTCGGACATCGATGCCGACACCATCAGCACAGACACTTCGAGCAACACAAACCTCTCGGACTACGAACGCGGCCAGGTGGAGAGCTTCTTTGGCGGCCTGGGCACGGAGATTTTTGTGAGCGGGGCCCTGGCCAATTTGTACGAGGGAACCGGCAACGATGGCGACTGGCGTTTGGTGTTCACCGGCATTCCGGTGATCCTGCATGACAGAGGCAACAGCCGCGCCCGGGCCATACCCCGGGTCACCCTGGTGCTGGCCGAGCGGGGCTCTTGCTTCGCCTTGTGGTCGGATCGCATTGACAACTTGTCGAACTACCGGATTGCCGGTCCTTCGTTCCACACCATGTGCCTGTCGACCAACCACCAACAGATGATCGGCTTCAGTTTCGACTCGAACGAGGCGGCCCGGGAATTGTGGCAGCACGTGGAGCGCTTGATCAGCGACCCGGAGAACATTGCCCTGTCGGTGCCCGGGGCTCGCAAGCAGAAGAAACAGAAGCGCGCCAAGCCGGCCCCTTTGCCGCCCAAGTCGCAGATTTCGCATCCGTGCCAGTTCCATCATGTGACCAGCGTGGTGAAGGAGGACAGCGAGCGGTACTACAGCATGCAGGCCTTTGCTCCGCCCAACAATCACCAGCATCGTTGAGTAGGGTCGGGTGCGTGGATATGGAACACGACTTCCCTCTGGTGGCAGAACCAGTAGGTCGCCCTCCACCCGCCCCAATCAGAAAGCAAGCATAAGCGAAATTCAAAATTTTTAGCCAACCAAAACTCAGTCGAGATGTCATCGATCCAACCCGCCCCTGTCGCCCCTTGTCTAGTTTAAGCCATTCCCTTGTTATAGCCAGGTTAGCTTCTAAGTAATTATGATCGATAGTAAAAGTTTGTGGATCCACACATCTCCCCGGCCGGAAGGTGGACAGATCACACACTTATCTGTGATACGAATTTCGGAAGGAAAACTTCCCCCACAAAAAAAAAAAAACAAGATTTAAATTAGAAGAAATGACGCCTATAATCGGATTCAGTTAGCGATCAATAAGCTACGATTTTATAAATTTTTCTAATCTAATCAAAAATCATGCAAGTATATATACGGAATATACGATAATATCTGCTTATTTATAACGATTTTGCGATTGCACACGATTGTCAGTTAAGATCGAAAGTAAACTTTTTTTACACCTAAGCCCGTTTTTTCTTATCGACATTTACTATTTGTTTTTGTTTCTGTAGACCTACGAATATTTGTATTGTACTGTAATATATATATTATACATACACATATATATATAACCGATATCTGCTACTGACGATTGCCGCCTTTGGGCGATAATTCAGTGCTAACTTTAAACCTTTAACTTGTAATTTGTAATCGAATCGAAAGACAACAAGCAAGCAAACAATAAAGGAAAAACTAAACAACATAATTGATTATTAAAGAAATCTGTTATTCCTTATAGAGGTCGCTGGGAATTCTTAGTGATTTAAGGAATACCCAAAGATAATTTATCGAGTCGCCATCAAAATATAAAAAGAAGGTTCCCCTCAGTATTCAATATGAAGCAGCTGAAAGCGAGTATATTTCTCTTCTTTAACTTTTCCAAGTTTCCTCACCTGACTATTTTCTCAATTCGCATTTATGATTGTCGCTTTTCCCCATTCGACAAGCGCGCTTAACCACAGCGGATGTAACCTGGGAAACTGGTCTGTCGCTTGCTCTGTGACCGCATTGCATGCCCGTCCCACGTTGGGCTTCGGAAGAGGCCACAAAACTGCGAATTATTTAATTCCACTGACATGCAATGCTCCGCAGACTCTACTTCCGACCCGCCACGCCCCCTTACGGAATTGTGTCATTGGCAATAACAAATGGCAGGGCCCTTAACTGCCCGACTCATCCTCTCCCACCCTCGCTCCCGTTCTCTGGCACTCGTGCAGCTTGCAGCATCAGTGATGACGATAATTAAAATAATCATAATGACAACAAACGATGGGGGCGCTGGGTGTGCACATGTAAATAAAACATTGTACATTAAATGGAAACAATGAAGCGACCATAAAATGCATAAAAGCCAGCGGCGTCAGTCGGCCGACACTTCGATGTGTCTTAATTAGCCCGCCGAATGGGCAGTGTGGTTGTCGTTCGAGGCACTTAACTCGAAACACTCGACACATACGTGGTCGCCGCTTCCTCTTCGCTCGATGGGCTACCACAAATGCAGTTTGCACTTGTCGAGAGGACTTACACTGGCCAACAAGGCACACTTAATCTGGCCACCTCAAGCCAAGAAAAGGTGCACAAAGAACAAATTTGTTGCCTGCTTTTTGGGGCAACTGCAGAGCCGAGGGGCGATTATATTGGGGATCCCTTTTGTCCATTTCCTCGACTCAGGCCCCATTTAAATTTTAAAACCATTATATTTTTAGATTGCGGAGCAAAAGCTGTGTAGCCCAGTGTGGTCACTGAGCGGCGGACCCACAGGCCTTTGACAAATTTTTATCAGGGGAAAACTCCCCAAACTCATCGCCATGCGGGTGCACTTTATTGTAATTGGAAGGTCGCAATTAAAAGCCAATGAATTTCAATGGAGCACCCAGGAGGGCAGACAAATTGCATTCTCTATCAAGCAAGTCCTCTCGTTAGTCTGCCAGGGAGTCAATCCCAACGTCTGCCCGTCTGTGTCCGCCTGTCCGGTTGGTCAACAAGTTTTTAATCAAAACTGCCCCCGAGAAAATGACCCTTTGCAATTTTCATTGTTTCAAAATGCAATTCGATGACTTGGAAATTTACCCCAGCTTCAATTTGATTTCAAAGTATCGAAGGCGCCCGCTCCTTTTAGCAAAATGCAAATTCCCATTTGTTGGGGGCCACACAAAATCTCAAATGTGTGAGGAAAATTTTCGGCTTTATGGTTGAAAGATTTCTTTATATGAGAATGTGGGGAAAATGCGTTTCCATTTGCCCGGCAGACGGTGAACTTTCCATTTCATTGTTTTCCAGCCCTGCCTCCCGGGGCACTCTGAGTGCAATTACCCACGAGATTTTCGTGTTGCGGGTGAGGATAGCGACAGCCTGTGTGTCTGCCTGGGTGGCCCAACCACAAACATTTTGATTATTTTAGCAGCACATTCCCGAGGCTTAATTGTTGCTGCCCTGAAATCTGTTCGCCTGCCGGCTTCCCTGCTTATGAAAATCAAATCCAAAACACAAATCAAAATGCAAGTCAGGCCAGCAAGACGATGATGATGACGATGTTTTGGGGACCTTTTCAGAAACCATTAGGCCGACGTGCACACACAAAGTCAAAGGTAAGCAGAAAGCCAAAGAGAGAACGCGAGTGGTTTCCTGGCCAGCGGGAGACGCCCTCGTGTAGTTTTCTTTTGCCCCTCAACCGAGGGGCCCGGAAAGCCTCTCCCCAGTCTCTCGGGGCAGTTTTCAACACGTGTTTTGTATTGTAAACAATTTGATGTGACGCCACAGCAACCAGCAACTGGCAGCCTACCGCCCACCGCCCACCCTATGTGTGTTTTGATGTTTACAGAGCTCTGGACCGCCATGCGTGTCTCCATTTGGCTGAGATTTTTCAAAAGAAAGACGATGTCATACCGAAGACTAAATATACTAAAAAAGGACACACCATTGTGGGTAAGTAAGGTGAGCGCTTAAAATGGAAAGAATGCCAATAAAAAAGAAACGTTACTCTTACCCTTAAAGGGTAACTTTCTGTGGAACTTCTTTAGAACCTGCAGATACGTTAAAGGTACTGAATATTCGACTGAAAATTCCTAGGCCTTTGGAAATATATCTTGGCAACAAATTGGACTCCAACCTGACCTAATCCAACCGCAACCTGAGTTCCCTACGTCTCTGGGGTCTCAACACAGAAAACCAAAACACCCTACAAGTTTTTTAGGACCGCAGGGCATCTGAAAAGGTAGACAGCATTCCATTTGGTTGCCCAAGGACCCGCGCAAAGGATTCTCTGGCCTAGTTCGTCTCTGTAGTTTTGGCACGTTCGAAAGTGATTCAGTGGGTCGGCGGATGCTCTGGCGGGCGGGTGGCTCTGGGTCGCGGTCAATGGACCACAAGCAGGAGATTTCAATTTCAGCACGCAAACATTTTCAAATATTCAAAGTGTCAAGAGTGGCGAACGGCAAGGCCGCTGCAAAAGCCTGGCCAATTATACAGATTTCGATTTCCTTTTTAGAATATTCTATGCCACTGCCGATGGATGTGTTGATTTTAGAAAATGAATCATCCATCCAACAGCAGGCCATTTAGCTTCTGGCCTCCCCTCTCCTTCACACTCTATCGCTGTCTCTGAGGAATTTGGTGGGCCCAGGAAACCTGTTGGGCAGCCGACACCCGCTGCTTGGCCGTTTGGTTGGCTGGGGTTCCACATGTGGCAGCGGGATCGGCCGAACCGCTGCAGTTCTCTGGGACGCAGCGCAAACATGTTTCCTGCTGCTGTTCCGACTGACTGCCCGCCGACCCCCGCCCATGGCGGCTCATCCCAGCATAATTTTTTTGCTTGTCGTTCTTTTGCCAGCGGTTTTGGGGGCAGTCAACTCGCCTGCCCTGATCTCTGCCAAGTTCAATGCTCTCCGATTGCCTCACAGAACTCATTGCCTTTTCCCATACGCGTGTGTGTGTGTGTGTGTGTGTGTGTGTGTGGCGTGTGTGTTGTGATTGCATGCAAAAATATACCGGCATCTTGATATTGCCGGTCGTATTATAAAAATTGCTGCTGCACTTTTGATTAATTGGGCAATTTCGCAAGCGCCAAGCATCAGGTGTCAGACGAATGGACAGTGGCGCAGACGGTCAGACGGGCTTGTCTTTTACTCAACTTTATTTTTTATACGCTTTTCTTTTGACAGGCCCATGGAAATTACAATGCGTTTGACACTTTTCAATTTGCATATTCGCGGCGGCCCAGCGGGAAACGGGAGGCGGCCAAAGGCCATGAAAGTCAGCCAACTCGTTTTGGTTAAGTCATCCAACTTCATTTGTGGCGTTCGTGACAGGGAAACGGAAAATCCAGGAATTTAAATTTCAGCGGGCACTAGCGCCACCTGGCCAGCGAGTACGGAAACTGTAAGTGGATGTTGCCGACGATAATTCACAGATGGCGGCAGTTGGCTGGAAATGGGAAAGGCGCATCACAGTTGCCAGCAACAATGACCGATTTTTCTTAGAAAAATATGAAATATTATTTTAATAAGTAAACAGTTGTAAAGGTTAATAAACAAGACATGAAATGTAAAAAATTCCTAAAGAATTAGACTCTTTAAATCGGTGCCAAGGACCAATGTTGCTGGGAGATTTTGGGCTTGAATATATTTTGGGACAGTCAGTTGATTTGTATGAATTTATTTTTGCATATATACATTTATTAATTCTTCAATGAATACATTTTTCACTCTTATTAAATAATAAATTTTATAGCATTTTATCTCTCACATCTTAAAACGCACACACGCGGAATTGCCACATTTAACCAAAACCATGCAACTGCCGGTGACTCCCGCCAGCTACCACCCTCAATCCTGGTGGATGATGGACATAATCCAAAATAAAGGTTTTAACACAAAGTGTCAAGAGTTAAATAACATGTCAATTGTTTGAATAATATTTTGAATTAAGCAGACAAAAAAGGTATGATAGCGCTAACTGGCGGCTCCTTGGTAAGACTCCAACTTCAGGCAACGGCCCCGTCGTCAAAAGGCCAAGTTCCCAGCAACAATGGCAGATTGCTAAGTTCAACGAGGGTTAAACTCTTGGAAATTCATATTAACAATCATATTCAGTATCACTCAAATATGTTGTTTAAAGCTAAAAGCAATTTATTATTATTAATTACAAAACCTGCCCACCTGTTGCTGCCCAACTTCTGGTCAAGCATTTTTCCTATATTTACACTTCCCACAATAAACACCCGAGGGTTTGTTTATATTAAGTTGTCTGGAAATAATGCCAAGGTTTGGGGTTTTAGCTATGCCGTTTTATT
>JBAMCP010000609.1:19321-29398 GCA_037075105.1 Lissocephala sabroskyi | reverse complement strand
AACACCCGAGGGTTTGTTTATATTAAGTTGTCTGGAAATAATGCCAAGGTTTGGGGTTTTAGCTATGCCGTTTTATTCCCGTTCAGTTGGTCTATACCAATGACAGAATGCAGTCCTATTTCTATTTGATCTCTCTGCTGTTCTGCTGGGAGGGCCTGCAGGGCCTGGTGTTCCACAAGATCCTCAAGGATGACAGTGAGAGAAACCAGCCCCAAAAATATCAACAGATTGTTGTACAATAAAGCTCTCTCTTTAAGAATATCCTGGACAGTGCTATCCAGTCCATGTGCGTGTGGGCATGAAGAAGAAATACGATCTGTTTGCCCTTAATCCTGGCGACGAAGTGAATGATCCAAATACCTGCGGGGTCACCAAGTGTGTCAGTCCCAATGGGGATGCCTATGTGTACTTGTAAGGCGGCCTTCCAAACACCACCTTGATCAAGGATTAATCTGTATTTTCAGCTGCCCTCGCACCCTGCCCTCAAGCACCTGCGCCGACAACCGGGCGATGGACACGTTGGCTGCGTTTCCCGAGTGTTGCTGGACCTGCATGAACACCATGGAATGCACCGATGACCAGACATTTGCCCCTTTTCCGTATCCGCCACCAGTGCCTACTGTGGCTACCACAACCACTACGACGACGACGACACCAACAACGACAACAACTACAACTACAACTACAACTACAACTACAACAACGACAACAACAACGACGACAACAACTACGACGACGACGACGACAACAACGACGACAACAACTCCGACGACAACAACGACGACAACAACTCCGACGACGACGACAACAACTACAACGACAACGACAACAACTACCACAACAACAACTACCACAACAACAACTACTACAACAACAACTACCACAACAACAACAACGACCACTACAAAGAGAACAACAAAGAGAAGGGGCCTGACTTTCCCGCCTGGATAACTTGGCTTTTCCATGTAGCAACTTTATCATTTCTTCTCTATTGTTAGAATTGAAAATATTCCATTATAACTTAAACACCAATAAAAATATCCGGAATACTGGATTTCAAATTCCAGAAAGATCCACATAAACTCAACGAACGCAACTTAATACTTTTAGCAAAGGAAAGCCCGCAACTGGGCCTAGTTTATTCCCCAGATTTCTACTTGTAAACACAGACGGACTTTCAGCTTGGAGATATTGAGGGTGGAGCAATATCGAACACTAACCCATCGATATCGGTTCAGTTCCCTTGAGGCGATGGTGCAATGAAGTTCGTTTTCTATTTGTTCTCCTTGCTGCTCTGCTCGGATGGGCTGCATGGCTTAGTTTTCCACAAGATCCTGAAGGATGATAGTAAGACAATCAAAGGCCATAGGATTATTTTTATTCTCTTCTCGGTCCTAGAATATCCTGGGCAGTGCTACCCAGTTCACGTGCGTGTGGGCCAGAAAAAGAAGTATGACTTGTTCGCCCTCAATCCGGGTGATGAAGTGAACGACCCGAATGTCTGCGGAGTCACCAAGTGTGTGAGCCCAAATGGAGATGCCTACGTCTATTTGTGAGGCCTTCGAAATAGAAAATGTCTCTCAATTCTATTGGTGTCTTTTTGGCCTCTTAGTTGTCCTCGCTCGCTGCCCAGTAGTCAGTGTAAGGACGATAAGGCCATGAATGCCATGGCTCCGTTCCCAGAATGTTGCTGGACCTGCATGAATTCCATGGAGTGCACGGATGACCAGACTTTTGCTCCGTTTCCTTACCCGCCACCACCACCCACTCAGGCGACAACAACAACCACAACGCCATCAACAACAACGCCAACTACCACCGAAATTCCGACGGTGGCATCAACTACCGAGACTACGACAACTACACCGACAACAACAACAACTACAACAACAACTACGACAACAACAACCACAACCACGACAACAACAACGACAACAACCACGACAACAACTACGACAACAACCACGACAACAACCACAACGACGACTACGACGACAACAACGACGACAACAACGACGACGACAACAACAACGACAACAACAACGACGACAACAACAACGACAACAACAACTACTACAACAACAACTACCACAACAACAACGACGACAACAACAACGACGACAACAACAACGACGACAACTACAACCACGACAACAACAACGACGACAACAACTACAACGACGACGACTACAACGACGACGACTACAACGACAACGACGACGACAACAACGACGACGACAACAACAACGACGACAACAACAACGACGACAACAACTACAACCACGACAACAACTACAACGACGACAACTACAACGACGACAACAACAACGACCACAACAACGACAACGACGACCACTACAACGACAACAACTACAACAACTACGACAACAACAACAACAACAACAACGACGACAACAACAACAACGACGACTACAACTACAACAACAACAACGACGACAACTACAACCACAACTACAACAACTACCACCACAACTACAACAACTACCACCACAACTACAACAACTACCACAACAACAACAACAACTACCACCACAACTACAACAACTACCACAACAACTACCACAACAACAACAACAACTACCACCACAACTACAACAACTACCACAACAACAACCACTAAAAAAAAAACAACTAAAAGGAGGGGCCTGACTTTCCCACCTGGATAACTTGGTGGCCACCCTGTTCCCATTTTGAAAAGACGTTTGAAGTTTATGGAAACAAATTGAATGAGAAATTTTAAATGGATCCGATATCGGGAATAAATAGACTTTAGCAATATTTGCTTTTGAATTCATAGTCGTCCTCGCCGCTGCCCCCCGACCCGGCAGTCAGCAACTCGTCCTTGCAGCCGTGATGCAGTCGGTGCACATCCGAGTCGAAGCACTCATCATGGAGCCGCTTGTCGCGACTCTTGCTCCGCTGCCGCTGATGGCTGGCATGATGGCGAGCGTGGCCATGCCCGTGCCCCCCATGCCCGTGAGTGCCATGACCATGCCCCCCATGCCCGTGGGTACCATGACCGTGATTGCCGTGTCCATGGCTTTGATGATGATGCTCGGCCTTGTGGAGAGTGTGGTGGTAGGGCGGCGGCGAGCTCACGTCTCGCGGCGGTCGGCAGTGGGTCGAGGGCGGTATGGGGTCATCGTACCGGGGACAGGGGTGATCGCCCACCGGCGAAGCGGTCTCATAGCGCTTCGAGAGCAAGGTGAACTCCTGGTGGGCCGAGCAGAGGGCTTGCAGGCGGTGCAGCAAATCCGTTTCGGGCAAGTCCCTCAGGTGGAGAGTGCGAGCCACCGACGTGCGGAAGGACTGCAGATGCGAGAGCCGCTGGTTGGCATCCGACAGCTGAGCACTCAGCCGGCTAACATCCTCGCGCAGAGACTGGCAAGAAGAAGGACATAACTAAAACCAATCATAGTGGTAGCTGAGATTTCGAAACTCACATTGATCAAGGCCTCGTCGCGGCAGCGGCGGTTCTGGTTCGATTCGCAGGACGACTTGATGCGCTCCTTGCTGGCATTCAGCTGGGACAGTAGGCGCGTCTTCTCGTCCTCCAGATCGCAGATTTGGGTGGTCAGTTCGTCGATTTTACGGGCCCGTTCCAACGAGGTGATCTTGTACTCCACAGCCTCGGCCAACTGGGCCTTGGCCTCGGCCATCTGCGAGCGGGCATCGGCCAGCTGGGCCGTCAGCTTGTCCACCTGCTTGGAGGTCTTCTTGGCCCGGCACACAGCCTCGTCCCGCTCACCCTGCAACATGCACTTGCCTCGTGCTCCATCCTCGATAATGGCCAGCTTGCGGCGCAGCAACTCCAAGTGCAAGTCCCGGCGCTGGACCTGCTCCCGCAGGACGCGCACCCTCCGCTGCAAATTGTACACGCTGGAGCTTTCCTTCAGGGGCAAGTCGTGGCAGGAGCGTTCCCGTCTGAGTTTGCCATGGGAATGATGGTGGTGGTGGTCGCCACAACAGCCAGGGCCATTGCCCTTCTCCGGGGTGTGGGAGTGGTGGCGGTGGACCACTTCGTGCTCGCAGTGGGCGGTCAGGCGCTCGGCCCGCTCGAGCAGATTGTCGGCCATTAGGTTGGTGTCGGCTCCCAGGGCGGGCGGGGCCGAGCACTCGCTCCAGTTCATGGCGCTGGCCAGGCGCTGCAGGAACTCGGCCAGGCCCAGGTGGTCCTTGCGTAGGGAATGGATTTCTGCATGGCATTTTTCGAGGCGGTCTTCCAGCTCGCATTTGTGGGCCTCTCCGGAGCGCAAACGGCACTCGCTGGACTCCTGGGTCTCCTTGAGCTTCTCGTGCTCCATGGTCAGCTGATCACGCAGAGAATGGATTTGCTGAAGAGACAACGAATCAAAATAGAGTAAATTTTAAGGGGCTTCCCCACTTACCGCATGCATAGCTTGGTTTTCTCCCAGGACCTCGCGCAGCTTGTCCTTAATTAAAGTCTCGCAGGGCTCGGGCACATTCAGCTGATTGCTGAGGCATCGCAAGAACTGCAAGCGATCCCCCTGAATGCGATCCAAGTTGTTCTGCAGCCGATGACAGCGCGACTCGAAGCCCCTCAGCTCCTCCTTCAACTTCTCCCCGTTGATCTCGGACTCCGTCAGCCGATCCCTTTGGATTTGCAAATCCCTTTCATACTGACGACATCTGCCCTCCAGTTCGTGGTTGTGATTCCCAGCCCCGTCCAGCTGGGCGCTCAGCCGCTGCTTCTCAATGTTCGCCAAGGACTTCAGGTTGAGCAGTTCGTTCTCGCAGCTGCTCAGCGTGTCGCAGGTGGAGCTGACCTTTGCCTTGGCCCGCTGCAGCTCGATCATCACCTCCTCGGCCCGCGAGATCACACACTCGGGCGTGGCATGGGCATTGTCACAGCCATCCATGCCCAGGCACACGCTTAGTCGGCGGAGCAGATCATGGAGCTGGGCCTTCACCTGCTCCTTTTGGGTCTCCTCGCTTGCCACATGGGACTCGAGGTGTTGGATTTTGCAGATGAGCTCTTTGTTGCGCTCGTCGGAGGTGCGCTTCTCCCTTTGCACCGTGTGGATGGTGGAATCACAGCGGGCCTGGACGGACTGCTCGCGGTTCTCGGCGGCCTGCAGGCGACTCTGCAGCGAGGCTATTAGAGCGGTCTGCCGGGCGGCCTGGGCACGCAGATTCTCGCCCTCGGCCTCCCTCGAACACAAGGCCGTGCGGGTCTCCGCCAGCTAAAGGACACGCGAGAGTATATAAAGGAAATTAACAAGCCTTCTTCTTTACTTACCTCGCTGGTTAGCCGCTCCTTCTTGTAGGACAAGGCGGCCAGTTCGCTGCGCAGGGTGGTGGTCATGTCAATGCCGTGATGATGCTCGGTAACCGTGATTCCCGCATTGCCGCAGGACGAATCCAGCTGAAAGCAGGCAACATTAGACAGAGTGGAAGGCAGCGAGGAAGTCCTCGAATTTTACCAGGTGATGGTGGTGGGGGGAGAGTCCGCCCCCCATTAGGTGGTGATGCAAATGCGAAGAGTGATTATCGTTCGGCATTCTGAGGACCCAACCGCCCAGCCCAAGTGCACAAAGTCAACTGAGCCTAAACCTCGAATTGCTCAGCCTGACAACCCGTCCGGCCCCTGCCACACCGGTGTGGGGGGTTACCTGGGGGAATTTACCCCAACATAACATCACTCAGACTAAACAAAAAACTTATGCTAACCGATGGATGGCCGAGGTCTGGGGGCGTCTCCCTTGGCTACCCCAAATGGAATCGAGCTCAATGGCGTGGATAAGAAGGTGCAGAAAATGCGCGTTCCGAATCGACAACAAATTTTCATTATTTGGGTCATTCACATGGCGCCGCCGGCCCGAAATGCAACGCACGCACGCAAATCAATCTGAGGGGCGGCCACCGTCTTGTGCACAGTGGGCCGATGGGTTTACGAAATTTCGACCGACTTTTCACAAAAAAAAAGTGTAACCGAGAAGCGTTTTTGGTTGCGAGCGGAAACGGAAATTGGCTGAGGAAGTTGCAAAGTTTCGCTCGAAGTGCGAAAATGTCAGGTCATTAGACGAAGGCTGAGCTGGGGCAGGGGGAACGGAAAATTGTGGTCACTCTGAGGCTTCCTTCGTCGAAATTTATAGTCGTGTTTTGGGATTGAAAGTGAGTTTTATTTTACGCATAGTGATTCACTTTCCTTGCCAGGGACTCCACATTCAAACACATTCATGGATATGGCGGTCTTTCTGATTGAATTGTCTTAAAGATCTCATTGACTCTTTAAAGAGTTGAAAGAGATTCCTTAACCTGTGGATCCCGATCTAGCCTCTACAAGTAATCGCTTTCTAGCTCTATGAATATAAGTTGTGAATTACCTTAAGAAAGAATCAGATCAGATTTTTGAGACCATAATCAGTTGAGTTATTTGTGGTGAGGTTCCTTAGCTTTTGAAGCCTTAATTTAAATAATGTAGACTTTAAATTTGTCAATCAGCCAACCGAAACCGATAATATGGAACCCGTTCCTGTTGTCAAGACTTTCTTTTGACTATTTATATGTATATTTGCCTAAGTCTTAATTGATCTAAATGTCTTTATTTATCTTTGAATTCATCAATCGATCTATTCTTTCATATCTACCGAGCTCTCTACCATAATGTCTCTACTGTCCTATATTTCAGCTTCTCTGTCCGTCTAACTGTCTGTTTAAATAGTTTCTCCTCCGATAAATAGTTTCCCCTATTTTGCCAGCAGTGTTCCAAAGTTCCCGCGTCCCCAAAAGTTACTCCTCGAGTTGATTTACCTCCCAACCACTGTACTCATTGCTTTGAGGTCTGGCCAGGTGAGCCAGTGAGTCTTCAGTTACGATTACCATAACCATTAAGCCAACCATTATACATACATTTCCTTACTCCTTTCCCCTGCCATGAATCACCCCACTAGTTTTAGAATCGTATAAACTTCTGTGCCCTAACAACCGCATAAATTTCACACACATGGGCGGGCCAGGCGAGGAGGAAAAGCGGTTCGCCTAGCAGCCGGAAAAACTCGAGCGAGAAACTTTCGCGTTTTTTTTTTGTTGTTGTCTGCCAACCGAAAATTTTGGTGTTAAACTGGCGAAATTCATAAAGCGACCATCGAACCCATAAATTTTCGGGCTATTTTGGCTGCAATGCGTGCCCACACGTTTCAGGAAGGGGAGAAAGGTGGATCCTCTAATTTTAGATGGACTCGGCTCGCAAAATCCCGAAATAGCTTGGATACACTTACCCGAGGAGGTGGCAGGGGCGGCGGAGGTTTGTGGATAGCGTTGGTGGCACAGAGCAGCTCGAAGACACGCCAATCCTCGGGGGCATTGCCGCTGGTGGGCGGACGCAGATTCGCGGGCATTCGAAATGCACAGAAGAATTTTCGATAATTTTTTTGGGAATTTTTTTTTGTGCGATTGCAGAGGGCGGCTGATTTTCCAGCGCCGTTTCCACGGAAAATGCCAAAATGCTGGTTTTCTATGCTTGGCAATTTCTATTTCTATTTTCTAACAGTAAATATGTTGCTGACCTGGCAACAACAACAACCACCGCCCACTATGCTAAGCTATGCGCCGCCCCCCGCCAGTTGCCAAGCGGCCAAAAATAACGATACAAATTCCAGGCGAGCCTCACGCCCGCCTCCTTGCAGGCGTTTCTAGGGAGATGCACCGTAAAATATGCAATAATAATTTGATTCGATTTTCGAAATTGCAAATTCAATTCCACCGCCTCCGTCGTCGGCGTCGGCAGCGTTGTCGTTGGCGTCGCTGCTGCTTCCGCTCACCCGACCGACCCACAGCCGTCGTCGGTGTAAAATCGTTTTCCCCCGTAATTTCATTGTCGGCTGTCTGGAGGCATTTCCCCTAGACTGCGGGGGAGGGCCCCCATCCCTCAATTAGCCGAGCAGGTGGTTGTGGGGCCAAAATGTTTGCTAGGAAGTTTCAGGTTGTTTGTTTTCCTCTCCCTCAGCAACGTAAACAATCCTGACTTTGATTTGCCGGCCATAATTCACCCATTAGTATACCTTTTCTCCCAGGCCACCAAACAGAGTATACCGCGTTCCATAAAGATTTTAAAGAAATATCTCGAGCGGCTTTAATAAAATTAGAGGAACCTTACAATTTTCCACGCTCTGGCCAGCTGTTTATTGGGGAATCTCTGCCATTTACCGCTGGTCTGTCCAAAAATGCAGCTGATTTATAAGTAAGCACGTTTTTGGATCTCAAGGAACCTTTTTTCTCAGATTGATTTTCCAGGTTCGTTTTGATGTCTGCTGTTTTTGGCCTGCTGGCGGCCGTCGTCGATGCTAGCGATCTGTGGGACTTTCTGGATTCGATACACGAGAGCCTGAACACTCAGTACCTGAAAAGAAATCAGAGCGCGGCCACCAGTGGTCAGGCCAGGGCCACTGTGGCTCTTCATGTCCTTGTGCCGCTAATAGCGGCGCCGTATTATCCCCTGATTTTCAGAAAGTTAATCAGAACATTTTAAATCTTAATAAATTCGCTTTGTAATAGAAAGAGTGCTGCTTCGTCGCCTAGTTCCTAAAACTGATTGGCTCTTGTCCTGTGCACGAAAGGATTGCCCGTCAATCGCTGGGGTTAAGTTCATGGCTTCTTGTCATGAACTGTTAAAGGGCAAGACCATTTTTATTTGACAAATTTTCGGATTCCGACTAATAATTTAGACTTAACTATTTCTTACCCTTACCCTTTCCCTTACCCTTGCCCTTGTCTTTCTGGCTTTTCCTTTCCTTTTGGGCCTCGGCTTTGGCCGCGAGACTTGCAAGTCGCAAGGTCTCCTTTTCAATGGCCTCTTCCTGTTCCCGCTTGATAAGCGCCCGCACCTCCTTGACGCGTCTTTGAAAGAACTCCACTTGCTCTTTGTAGAACTTTAAATCATCTTTGGCCTTCTGCACTCGACTGATCATAGTATTCACCTTCATCTCGACGGCCTCGAAGTCCTCGTCAAACCGCAGCTGCCACTTGCCGATCTTTACCCTCAGCTTCTCAATCAGAATATAATACATATTGTTGGTAAATGTGGCCGTGGTATTATCCTGGCCCATCGTATATTTCGTCCCCTGTATCTCCTCACGAATGCCATCCAGTTTGTGCTCCTCAAAGTATTCCACCTGCTCCTTGCCGTTTTCCACCCAGCCGAACTTGTACCGAAACAGGATTGGCTCCAGCACTTCAGCGTCCATAAAACTAGCGAAAGAGCGCGCCCGCCGGTCCCTCAACTTGGCCAGCGGTAGGCCTCCGTGGCCCTCGAAAAGCGACTGAACGCATTGCTGGTGCTCCTCCCGCAGTTTGCCCATCTCCCCCAGCACCGAGGAGCTCTCGTCATAGAAGCAGGTCCTGCAAACCAACCAGGATTAAGAGCGCTCTAAATTTCACCACCACTCACTTCAGATAGCTGACCACGTTGAGGCACATGTCGTAGGAGTTGTCCCGCCGCACCCGGTGAAGCATCTCCTTCACCAGATTCCTGATCTCCAGCAAGTCCACCTTGAACTTCAGGCAATCGAGCTGACTCTCCGTGTAGATTTGCTCGATCACGGTTATATACATGGGATCGATAGTGAGCCGCTTTAGAAAGTCATCGACCGACCAGTAGAACAATTTATGGGGCACGTTCGTCACATCCCCCGGCCAGGACGTCGAGAATATCTGCAGCTTGTTCAGCAAGTTGATCATATTGAACTCAATGGCCGCCTTCTGCATTAAGTAATCGTAGTTGATCATTTTCTGGGCAATGTTCTGGGTGACCCGATGCAGCGAAATCTTCGGCTGTAGGCGTTTTTTCTCTTGAATATTGTGCAGCAGGGCCATTCCATAGGCTGTGATGCCCTTCATGAGCTTTATTTCGATGCCATCCAATTGATCGTCGATCTCCAACTTGCTGAACTTGCGCTTCTTGGTGGGAACTATCTCGGGAACTTTCTCTTCCTGCTTGGGCAAGGATTTGCGTGGGAAGAGCTGCTGTAGATATTCATCCCGACAAAGGGAGTGATTATGCTGCCGGGGCAGAGGGAATTTGATGGTCGAGTCCGA
>JBAMCP010000609.1:0-19221 GCA_037075105.1 Lissocephala sabroskyi | reverse complement strand
AGCTGCTGTAGATATTCATCCCGACAAAGGGAGTGATTATGCTGCCGGGGCAGAGGGAATTTGATGGTCGAGTCCGAGTGGTTCGGCTCCCATTGGGTGATAACGCTGCGTACAGAGGGACTGGTCGCCAATTCGATGGGAAAATTTGCGTGCATTTTAATTTTTGTTGTTTTTTTTTTTGTAGTTTTATTAAAGTTTTTTGTGTTAAGGTTTTAATCAACTGACATAAACATACATAATGATTTTTTTCCAATCGAAGATCGAGAGAGAGCACTCGAAAATGTTCTGTATTTAAAAAGCAAAGAGGTCGAAGAATCTGAGAAATCAAACCAAGAATCCTTAGAAACCTTTTAACAGAGATCTAAAGACCAAAGAGAATCTTTTTCTAAGTTCTTCAAGAATATTATCTATTAAGAATTTTCTTTTACATTAAGATCTTTTGAATAATCGAGAGAATTTAGAAATGCTCTCTTATCTGCGTCAAAGAAGTCCTATAAATTATTGTGGCCTTATGAAAAGGCCAAGGTTTCTCGAGGTTCCTTTTGCTCCTCTCAAAAGGTTCTTGAAAGATCGATTCCTGGATGGTCAGCTCATCATAAATTTATAAACATCTTGAATTCCCACAATTCTTCACTTTCAGTCCTTTTTCCAGGCTCTAAATGAGCTCCAGAAATACCTGAAAAGCACTTCGAAGAAATACCAAAGTTTTGTTATATCTTGTTGAGTATTTAAACTGCCAATGGAATTGATTGTGTGTTGGTCATAAATTCTTACGATTATGAAGCTCAACTTTATGCTGGCAGATTCCCTACTGTCAACGGTTGATCATCTCCAAAGTCTCTCTCGATGACAGGCCATCATCGTTATGAGATATCATTAATCCCCCTTCCATGCCTGGCCCCTCCAGCCGTCCCCAGCCCGTTGTCTCGTTGTCGTCGTCTTGTCAATCGATCGCCTGGCATCTCCATAATCCGCACTCGCTGGAGCGGCTTGGACTCGGTGTCCTGGTCTCGACGGCGTTGCTTGCTGCTCTGTGCTTTTATTTTTTGTTTTCTTTTTAATCGACATTGCAATTTCCTGGCTAAAAATAAAAACTTCTTGCCACCGCCAGCGGTCGGTTGGTTCGGTTCGGTTTTTGCTTTGTTTTGTTTTGTTCTTTTTCTTTTTTTTTATGCTCTCGAGTTGGGACGCCCGCGAAGGGCTCACTCGCTGCCACCGTTGCCCCGCCGACCGACCAGCCGACTGTGCCACATTCGCCGGCGCATTGTTGCTGCTGGCAGGCACCTGCTCTCGATTGCTGGGTGCCTGCTGCAATTTCTAATCGCTGAAACCTTCTACCCTAATGATGCCCGCAGGCAGCGAGAAATTCGTTGCTTTTAAGGGCTTTTGTTAGCTGAAATCCTCCGCCAGCTAAACAGCGACAGCAGCAACAACAACAGCAGCCCAATGCCAATGCCGATGCCATCGAGAGCCGCGCCGCCGAGAGCGGCCAGCAGAATTGTTGCTGGCCTTGGTTGCTCTTCGATTCTGGGGGCCTGGTACGAATTGTTCCGTTAAAATCTGTGCTCGGCCGGCAGATGCGTCGGACTCTGGGCCCGCCTGCCACAAAATGTTGCACAAACAAACCGTCTGGCAACATAAGGGCCGCCGCACATTGTCGCTCTGTCGCTGCCGCTGCCGTCGTCTCGCACGAGCTGGCGGCTTTGGTTTCGGTTCCGATTCCGGGCCCTGGCCCGCTGTTCAATGAGCGCTCCCCACTTTTGCTTGGAGTTGTCGTCCGTCTCGTCCGTTTGCCTGCATGCGGCTATGCTTTGCTCTCGTTTATTTATGCTGCGCGCGCGAGAGAGAGCAAACAAGCGAGAGGAGGGCGACGCTGGCCGTCTGCTTGTTTTTGCTGTGCGCCAGCCCTTGCGCACTCACTCACACACACACACACACAGAGTCTGAGAGAGTGTGTGCGTCTCTTTCGGTCTGCCTGGTGCGGTTTAGAATGCGCTTGCCTGGCGGTTGCCCGGGACCAGGCACCGGGATGATGGCATGCAATGCTTGCGTCTGCTGTGTGTGTGTGTGGTGTGTGTTGTTTTGTCTTCGCCTGGGGTTTTGTTCTCATGACGCGCTTGCCGGTTCTGTTCGCCTGATGCCCAACACCTAAGAAAATGTCGAAATTTCACATGTAATTCCCACGGCCTGAATTTTCCCACAGTGTTTAAAGTCTGACGTCGCGTCGTTGTCAGTTCTCCACACACAGCACACTCACGCACACACTCGCATACACATGAAATTGGAGAGCTGGCGAGCTGAATGTGCAGCGTCCGCAGGAAGCCATGAAATCGACTCACACACACACACACACACACACGCGTATGATGCTATATGTTTGCATCTCTGTGAACGGAGTGTGAGCCTCGCAAACATAAAAAACACAACAACAGAAGAGACCACGAAGAAGCAGCAGAATGTTGTTGTTTTTATGCTTACTCCCATAAAGGAGCAGAAAACAGGGCATATTGAATTTTTGAGCGAGTGTCCTACGCGTTTGCTCAACTGCCCAAATGTTTATCAAACTCTGCGGTTGCCTATCTGGGCATTTATCCGTTTGTTGTTCGTCAATTATCCGTTTTTTGTCAATCAAAATCTATACGCATCTGCCCATCTGTCCGTTTGTGTACTTAACTGTGCCCGTCTATCTATCCTTCTATTTGCCTGACTATCAGTTTGCTCAACTGCCCTTCTAACCATCTGTCTGTAATCAACCAAAGTTCTCTCTACAATCCTTCATTAGACCGGCAAGGATGTGAGAGATTGAGATCCCGACCAGAGACTCTTGGATGCTCAAATTTGTTAACTAAAATTCTGAAAAGGATTAAAGTTCTCAGCAGAGCATTTCCACTTCGTTTTCTCCCCGGTTTCGATTTTTTATTGGATTGAATTCGCTGGCCAGGGTCGCTCGGTCGGCCTGTCGGTCGTTTGCTGTTGTTGTTGCTTTTTTATTCAGCATTGGTCACTTGTCTCTGTCACCCAACAAGCGGATCCCTGCCGCCCGCAGGCAGAATCAAAGTCAACGACACAAAACAGAAACCGAGTCGCCGGCGGCAGCGCAGTCGGCGTCAGCGTCTCCACATCTCTCTTTTCTCGTCTGTCCTGTTCTCGCTGTGGGCATCGCATTCTTGCAGTCTCCCTCTTTTTTTCCCCCTTCCCGGAGGACGGAGCACAGCAGACGCTACAGCTTCTGGACTGGCAACGACCTTCGGGCGAGAGAACCTGCCGCCAGCACAGTGGTGCAGTAGTTGGCAAACGGGGAGTAAATTTGAAACCATTTGGTTGTCGGTCAAACTGACATCGGATTGATTTTTAAAAGAAAGAAAATTAAGTAGCTCATAATGAGTTAAGAGTTTTACTTCGAGGACGAAGCAATTTTCTGATTTTGCAGAGTTACGAGTTTTATACTCGAAGATTCACACGATACCTGTTCTTCATTCAGAAGATGACGAAAAGATCTTATTAAGAAATAGTTACGGAAAGATCTCTCGCCTTCTTTAAGCCATTGCCTTAACTTCTAAAGATTCAAGCAATTAAAAAAATATCCTGGATCTCTAAGTGTCTTTGGGGGTACCAAAGTTCAAAGTCCCGATTGTGGTAATCCAAGTCAGGAGCTAAGAAAGCTAAAGATCATGAAAGAAGATCCATTTCCAAGCCTCTCTGAAAATTGCCTACTCATGTTCCTTTTAGAGATCTGCAAATCCTTTAAGGAATCTAACATTAAACAAATCTCCTTGCCGGTTTCTCCATTTTATTGAATTTTTTTTGTAATTTTTTTGGGAAGCCACTATCCAGTTCAATTGATCGTCTCCTTCTTCGCGGTTTTGATCCTCCGTGGTTCTTACTTCTTATCGCTGAGACTCGGGCTATTCGAAGATGTGGGTGTCTCCCGGCGCACCGGCACCGAGTTGAGGCCTACAAATGTCCGCAGAGCGTTGATGAAGACCCGGAAAGGATAAAACTGCTCCGGAGGAGCAGGCTGCAGACTGGTCTTCTCAATCGTACTCAACGAAGGAGCCTTCGAGGGAGCTGTGGTCTCGTCTTCGGGAGAAGAGCTCTCGTCGTTCAACCGCTCGTTCTCGTCCTGGATTATGGGATCTATAAGATTACTGAGCACAAACTGCATGAGGATATCCGCCCCGGGCAAAGCATCCCAGAGGGCCCCATTCAAACAGGCCACGAACTTCTCCGGATGAAGGACCGTCGACTTGGTCCGCTCGTTCTCCAAGTCCGTGACTTCGATGAACAACAGGCGGTCCTTGACGGTGCCATTCAGCTGGTATTGACGCCCCCCAGAAACATAGTCGATGGTGTATTTGTTGGGCTGGCGGTTCCAGTCGCGGGGCAGGAACTCACTTGGCGTTGCTGGCGTCTCTGACTGGCGACTGCACTTGGCCTGGTATTCCTTGGGGGCGACCCGCATGTTGAGATGTTTGCTCAGCAGGAAGTGGACGAAGGCAATGATAAGATCGGGCTTGGTCTTTAACGATGGACGGATGGAATTGTAGAGGAGCTCCCAGCCACAGAAGGGACTTGGCTGCAGTGGCTCGGCGAGCTGGGCCTCGACTCGGGCGTGGATCTTGGACTGGAAGGTGGGCATCCTGATTGAAAATTCAAGAATTCTCGGGCACACTTAAAACCTGAACGAACATTACAAATTTTGGATGTGTACACAAATTTCGAATGACACTAACGGACGAATAAGCCCGACTGTCAAAGTGGAGAAACTCAATTCCCCGATGACAGGACGAGAAAAGGGATTTGAGTTTAGGGTAACGTAGAAAAAGAGTGTGGGGAGAGGGAGTAGGAGAATAGCAAAAATTACCGATAAAACTATAAAATAGAAAGTTGTGAAAGTTGGAAACGGAAGTCTTTAATAATCCCTAACAATATCTGAGATGCGATTGATTTCCATTTTCTGCTAGAAGAATTCTTCCTGAGGATTCTTTAAATTGAGGCTAAGGACAGCGAAGATTGAGGATTATTATATAAGACTTGATCTTTAAATATTTTCTCCCGAAAACTCCTTTCTGATCTTCTTTGAAAACCTCTAAGATCTTCCCAAAAGCCTAATATGTACATATATCAGCCTTAAAGGAAATCGGGTAGAAATCCCATAAGCTTCCCTCTTTGATCTCCGTTATTGTCATGGGAAATCAGTCAATAAGATTCTTCGAATTATGTTTCAGAAATCATACCCATTGGATCCTTCAAAAGATATAATTTTAATAAGATAAAACTTCAGCGAGGTCAAAATGAAGAACTAGGAGGAAGAATCCTTCAAGACTTTAAGCGCTTTCTGCTTCTCGTTGGAGATATCAGTGACCCCATTTTTCCCTTAAACAATCTATACTTCTTGGAGAGAAATTTTCGCATTGATTCCCAAATTCTTCTAAATTCTGCTTCAAAATGTCCAATCCTTTTGAGGACCCAGATTCGATCGCACTTGAAAAGTCAGCGACCCTTGCAATCCTCCAGAGCAACATTCGCTTAGGCGTCCTTGAGCCGAGCACTGCAGCTCATTGACCCGGGCAGGCGGCAAGCGAGTTGGTGCCAAAATTTGCCAGTTAATGGCCCAAGCCGGGCCAATGCAGACGACGCGTCGTCAGGACCCAGCGCCCGTCCCCGCCAGTCCTCCCCTGAGATGCCAATGCAAAGGGCCATTGACGTTGCTGGGGCGCTGCTGCGGCTGCCATTCGGGCCATGGCCTTGACTCTTCTAATGGTCCGTCCATTGGCCTGGACGAGGCCGATCAAATGGCAATGGCATCGGCATCGTCAGCAGGCCGGCCGAAGCCAGCCGAGAGGCAAGAGCTGAGATAAATTGCCATTTTCTTGGTCGTTGGCCGGCGTCGTTGTCGTCGTCGTCGTCTGTCCGTCGCCGAGAAGCTGTCATTCCAGTTTATTGGTATTGCGGCCCTTTGAATGCTTTTGCTGGATGCTGGATGCAGAATCTCGAGGAGCTACGGCTACTGCACTCCTGGTTCATCAATTTTTTCAAGGATTTTTTTTTCAGGCTTCCAGGCATTTCTCATCCAACGGCGCCCCCCACCAGTGCCACCCCAAGCGGCCCTTGGCCGGCCGCATGTGAGTGAAATTTTGGCAATTTAGTTAGTTTGATGGGCCGATGGATTCACTGGCTAATCGCTGCTGCTGGCCGGGCGTTTGAACTCTCCAGTGGTACCAAAAAATTCATCTAAGTGGGTCATAAAGGCGGCCAACAGCCAGCCCACCACTCGACTTATTTTTTTCAGCCTAAAAAATACCAACAAAAAATCACACAGCAGTTGGTTAGACTCCCCCCCGCCCAACCGACACACTCGTTGCTCGCTTGCTTGCCTGCTTGCCTTTGAATAACAATTCACACTCAGCCAGCCACCCCGGTTCCTTCTCTTTCACTCTCATGGGCTGGCTGGCTGGCTCAGTGCCTGTAATGCTGTCTTGCTCGCTCTTGGCTAGCTAGCCATCGGAACGACTGGGCACGGGTGGAATGGATGGGACGGCAACCACGACGATGACGCGGACGGCGACGAGTGAATGTCAGGGCGAGAAATCTCATGCGATAGAAAACAACTAGCTGAGGCTTCTGGGCCCCTGATCAATTAGAGTCCATGTCGCGAAATTGTGTGCGGTGGCGGTTGCAGTGGTTGGTTATCGCCATCGGTTGGGGTAACCACAAACACTCCCGTTGGATTCGCCGCTGAGCTGGTGAGCTGGCGAGCTGGCGATCTGGAAGCAGCCAGTGTGGCCGGCCGGCCAGCCGTCGCCTTGCGTTGGTCGCGATGATGACGGTGGTTGGGTTGGCAACAACAACGGCGACGGCGGCGGCATCATCATCGTTCCAACTCAAATGGTTGAGTGCGCGCACTGCTCTCTTCAGTGGAATCAGTGGTGGCCGTCGTTGTCGTCGCCGCCGTTGGAGCGCTTGGCTGGCTACCCCAAAGTGAACTTCTTTGCAGCGCCCGGTCGGCATCGTCGTCGTCGGCCACCAGCCGTCGCCAGTTGCCGCAATGCGCTCCGCTCGGGCTTCCAACTGCTTAAACTAGAGCAGCAAGAGCATCATTTAGACCGGAATAGTGACAGGGCATCAGGAGGCAGCAACAAGCAGCTGATTTGGGGGCGCGAAGCTTGTTTCGCGTTCTCGCGTCGGCCCCCATCGGCCGCACAGTAGTTGCCTCGCTCGCACTCACTTATTGGCGGATGAACTGGTCTGTGTTTCGTTTTCGCTGTTTCCCCCCATTAAATTTGGCGCCAATTGAGTTTAAATTTGAACTTGGCAGGGTCGCCTAATTTAATACGAATTTATTTGTTATTTTGTGGTGGGGCTGGGCTTTAATTGAATTGGCTTGAATGTCGGGGTCACCTTGTAAAAAATATATATCATTCAACCCGCGTCCATTTCTTCCTCCCTAGGGCAGAGGATTATAACGCCGCCAAACTCGATAGAAACTATTAAAACACTTCCAAGCCCGCATCCACAGATACTTGCGCTGGGCCCTGGTCATGCCTTCCTGAGCGCACTCGATCTCCGTGTTGATCTGATTGTCCTGCAGAGCCTCATACATCAAGTCCCAAAACTCGGTATCATCACGCTCCATTTTGAGATTGTTTAAAATTCTTTCGAGGTCTGACTTCTTTACGTTTTGTTGTAGAACTGTTTTGGAAAACTTCGAACCTTATGACAGAAGTGATTGAACTACAAATCAGCCTGCTTTGTGGAAAACAAAAAGGATCTGGTGTCTTCGATGTGGATGAACGAATGTTAAAGACCAAAACTTTCAAATGAAACTCTATAAGTGCATCAGCTTAGCCAATTTATTTTGTGAAGCTCAGAAAGAAAATGTGTAAATATTTCGAATGTCCTTTCATCTCTTAAAAATACATAACCGCTGATTCTTATGCTTCCTTAGACCCGCCGAGCCTTTCGGTATTTCCTCCACTCGTTGAGGAACTTGCGGAAACAATCCCACGAAGTCAGCCACAAATATTCCCGGCGCTCAATGCTTATGCCCTCCTGGGAGCACTCGATCTCCGTGTTGGCCTGGTTCTCCTTAAGGACATCGATCATCATGCGCCAGCACTCGGGACTATTCAGATCCATTTTTATAACGCTAACTTTACTCTCCCCCAAATGGAAATTTTTATTACAAAGCTTCTCGTTTCAAACTGAAATTACCAGGACAGCTTCCCAGGATCCCTAGGGCAGCAGAGCATCGCTGAAGTGGGGCCTTTCGCAGTACTGAATGTGCCGCACTTGGTTGTGGGGCACCTCCATGGTGCAGGTGAATACATTGCTGGTGTCCAGGCCGTTTCGCTCCAGGGCCGAGTAGATGGCCTCCTCGATGGACTTCCTGGGCCTCAGCTTCAAGGTGTAGGCAGCGGCAAAGACTGAAAGGACACAAGGACACTTAGCAGTTGCCTGCAGAGCAACGCTAGCTTTGATCTTACGGTAGTGATGGTCCTGCTGGGGAAAGGGTATGCAGTACATGATGAGCACGTAGTTCTTGTGGTCCGAGTCCAGGATGTGCAGCTCCATGTTGTAGGTGGTTTCCATGAGGGTGGGGTAGGGGCGTCGCAGGCACTGCTGGGGCGGTACCGTGTCGTAGGCCCAGCCGTAGGTCACCCAGAACTCTCCCGTTAAATTTGTCTGTGGGACAGAACCCATCCCAAGTATTAGCGAGGGAGCTGGATGAATCGGTGGGGCTACTCACACTCGGGATTGTGTCATTCATTAAAGGGCAGGGCCCGGGTCTTTGTAGATTTTCGCTTAGCTCGGCGAGAATGAAATTTGAATATGCCAACAGCAGGGAGATTATCAGGCTGGGAAAGGAAAATAAGAAACCAGATTAGATAAGTTGGAGGAACCCAGAATGGCCTTATGGAACCCACAGAGTGAATCGACACATTTCAAAGGCCGAATATCGAGGAAAAAACTAAACCAAAAACAGTTTTGAAGAGTTTCTTAAAAGCCCTAACGAATTTCCTATTAAGCCAGAAAATGGAAATTACTTGGCCCATTCGAATGACAAAATATCCAAGATTCCCCGGGAACTCTGGCAACGAAACACCGAGAGAGAAAGAGCGAGTGGCGACTGTCATTCCACTTTGTTCCGCGAGCTCTGCGTGCGTTTTGGTTTCGTCGATTTGACAGTTCAATTTCGACGCGCGAGAAGAGTGGACGTTAAAATTTTTGTTCCGTTTTTCGGTTTATTTGGCGAGTTCGACGCTTCGATTTCGTTGACGGTATTTTGTGTTTGTTTGAATTAAAAAAATATTTCAACTTATTTGGCGAACAACATCACCGGCGGAGTGAAAGAAAAAATATCTAAAAAATCTTTTAAAAATCCTAATCAAATCAAAGTCACAGCGGGAGAACGTGCCAACGAATAATTTAAGAGTGCAAAAAAGATAAGAAATCTAGCAAAATAATCTAAGAAAAAAACTACGCGCCAAAAAGCATCACCAGGCGACTCACCCAGCAGCTGGGCGAGGAGCGCAACAACAACGACGGCAACAACGGCGACAGCAACAAAATCAAAACAAACGCAACAACAACGAAAAAATCCAGTTTTTTTCTCAGCCAGCATCCGGCGAATTCACCACAGCCTGCAGGACGCGCAGCGAGGAGAAATTCCGTTCAGTGGTGAGTTTTGATTTGTCTGCTCTTCTGTCTGTCGGTGGAGTGGGGCAAGGAGAAGGCCTGCGATTATCTTCCCTCGTCGTGTGGGTCGGTCGGTCGGTCGGTCTGTCCTTCATTTGCGGTGCAAAATGTCAAGGCTTCGGTTTGTATTTGCTTTTTGACCTTTGCCCCTTTTGAGGCATTGAAAACGTCAGCGACACTCGCACGACGCCTTCAGTCATTTCACCGTTATCCTGGCCCCGTGTCACTGGCCTTCACCGCCGCCGCACAGTGGTTGCCACACAATGCGAATGGCGGTTTGCGAAATTCTTTGTCTGCCCCCCTGCAAGCAACGGGACTAATGACCCATGACGAAATCGTCGTCTACTTAAGGAAACCTTTTGAGATTACCAGAATTTCTTAATATTCCCGCTGCCTTTTGTTCTGTGGCTGCTCTCTCGCGGGACACTGTGGCCCCGATATTGGTCCTTTGGCAATCAAACACGTCTAGACAGACGACTCTTCCAGCGTCCCAACACCAAAATGCTCATTTCAAAGGCGAGAGGGTGCAAAGTAGCGAGTGGTTTGGGGCAGGGGTTGTGTTTTTTTGGGTGAGCATTCGAGTCGCTCGCATGCGTGTTGCATACGTAATCCCATTTTTATTGCAAGTACAGCCCTCCCAGAGTCCTTGCAGGCCTACGTCATTTGCATGCAACGAGGGGGGGTGGTAGAAAAACGTTGACTCGGTCTGCGCGGTGGGGGGGATTCGAATTCACTCATTCACCCGCTCGTCGACTCGTAAATTACAGACATCATGGGTTTTATTTGTCAAAAATTTGAACTTATTGGAACAGGCGCCGAGGAAAGTACAGTTAGACGCGGCCCACTCGCTCGTTTGTTCTTTCGCTCCGCTGAGTGGAATGCGTGTCGGTGTGAGGGGCTCCCTGTGTGTATGTGTGTGTGTTTTCGTTGTTCTTGGCTTTCGTTTGCTGGCGATTAGCATGCAGGCCCCTTCACACCCGTCGACACACTCGGCACCCCTGCCCCAATCGTTGGCTGGATTTCATTGGGGAGCGGTAATCAAACGTCTGGCAATTAGACTGCTTAATACCCTTTTCTTATCACATGACGGCCATTTGGGCTCAGGTCGATGATCGATTGAGGGGGTGGGTGGCGGGGTCGGCTTCGTTCTCCAATTTGATCGATTAGCCGAGATTGGAGGAGAAGCCACGTGTAGGCAAATTTTCTTATATAAAAGAGCGGCACCAATTTTGTTACCCTCTTTACACTTGGGAGTTCTGAGGTTCCCTGAGGCCTGACGGAATTCTTGAAATACTCGGATTACGTAGTTCCACACGCAATCGACCTTCGTCATCGGGCTTTATCGAAAGCGAGCTTATCAGGCCGTTGCAGGAATTCCGATTAAAGACTTTTTTCTATACTCTTTTGCGGAAACAGCTTGAGTATATCCAATTTCCTGTTAAGGAGGTTACGGGTGTTTATGAACGAGGACTATTAGCACAGTTCTCTCTCGAGTGGTAAAAATAATACCCCAATGACCAGAATGTTACCCTCAGCATTGCTCCATAATCTTGAAGCATAGCTCAAACCCTTCGGGCTTTTACGTGGCTGTCAGAAATGCTAATTACACTTTTCTGGGGCGGATAGCAGCTTTATTTGAAGTCTGTCCAAATCAAGAATTTTCCTTACCCTTGCGGATTTCCTAGGTTATGCAAGGGGTAACCAGATTGGGGTCCAACCCGTTGCGTTTCAAAGCGTAGTACATCGAATCAATCATTTCTTTCGTAGGCTCCAGTGTTTTCGTGTAGCCGATAACGAGCACTGCAGGACAAATTCAATATAACTAAGGACCTCCAGAGGCTGTCAGACGACCTTACAGAAGTGATCAGAGCCCATGGGGCTGCAGTAGGCGATCAACACGTAGTTTTTGTTATCCGTGACCAAAGGCATTTGAAGCAGGGTCATTCCGGGCTGGGCGGGCATTGGGAGCATTCTCCGCGAGCATTTTTGGGGCTCTGTGGGCACATAACTCCAACTGTAGGCTACCCATAAGTTGCCTTCTAGGCTGCCCTACCAGTGGCTCTCTTAGGATAAAAGGCATTTGAACAGTTCAATTGATTTTACTCACAGACACCACACTGGTTCGCAGCACAGGACAGGGTCCTCGTCGCATGTAACCCCGATTGGGAAACCCGAGAACTAAACTCACATCCGTCACCAAATAGATTAACAGGCTGCAAGGTGAAATAAATAAGTCTACGGAAATTTCTATACTATTTTTCAAGCCTACAATGAGAACTGGTACATTTCCAATTGGGAATCGATGAAAACTGTCCGGGGGGTCTCCAGAGATTTCGTTGAAAAGCCGTTGAGAATTATCGGTTTTACCCTAAAATTCAGATTACACGCTGAGAAATCCCCTGCAATCAAACTGGCGGTTCGGTTAGGATGAGTTTAGATTCAGCTTGGAAATGAAGGCAGTTAAGGAGTTCCCAGCTAATCGACGGGCCTTTTTATTCTACCACAATAAAAAGGAAAGGAATGATAAAGACTTCCCCAGGCATTTGGAGGAAAAGCTCGGAGCAACTTAGACGCTTCGTCCGCTCCGATGGGTTCAAGTTTAGTGATTTAAATATGAACAGATTTTCTTACCCGATTATTTTGAAGGAACGAGCAAAAAGCTTTAGTTTCAAACCGAAAAGAGTCCTTAGAGAAATCGGTAGATTGCCTTAGGCTGCTTCACTTTAACCTTCGGCTTAATGAACTTCAATCCAAGAATGCAACTTCCTGCTTATTTTCTTATTACCCCACTGAAAGACGTCTTAATTGTGGACCTTGAAGTTTGGTTTCCTTGATGAACCTGCGGTTCTTTTAGAGGTCGAATGGGTCTTCATCTATAATCAAGGACTCTTCGAATGGCCTCAAATGAAAGTCCCCGTAATGTGCTATAATTTGCCTGGGCTTGCCGTTTCATCAAATTGGAATTGAAATTAAACAGACCTTCGCCGTCTCGCGAAAATTCCAGAAAGCAATCGCACCGCGGATCGCGCAATTAGTAAAATTAGAAATGTAATGGCTGAACCGCCATCTGGGTGGGTCCGGGTTCGGGCCTGGGTGTCGGTGTCGATGTCGTCGCTGCCCCAACACAAAGCCGGATTAGATTTGCCAAACAACAATTGGCAAGGCCGTCGAATCGCCAACCGGCCAAGTGGGTGTGGGCCGGTGACTATGCGAGGGCAAGGGTATTCGTGGGTGGGTGTAAAACTCGGGCCTCCACTCTGCCCCCTCTTCGAGTGGGAAAGCTGTTGGCGACTCAGCCCGACGGCTGCTCATTGTCGCCTCGGCGCCTCGTGGGTTTCGTGCGATTTTCGTTGATGTTATATGGACTTATATGGTAATGTATTTTATAATAGAAACCCTCTCCTCCCCCTGGCTGTGTTTGTTGTGTGATAATACGAAATTACAAAAACAACGGAGCACTTGAAGTAATCGGAAATTTTGTTGCTGTCGGCTGACCGAACAAGTTTATCAACAAATTGAAACAGCTGACTGACCAAGTTGCCCGGTTGCTTCAGCGGTGGCGGCGGCGCCCCTCGTCCCGTAATTGAATTGAAACAAGTCGAGGCTGAAATTGAAATCATTTTTGTCTATAAGCAGGCAAACAGCCAGTCAGCTTTGTGATTGAATGAGCAACGATGGCGATTCAATGGAGCCGCCATCGAAGTCGACGCGTTCGCTCTTCGCAATCGTCGATCACTTTTGGTTGTTATGCAATTCGCCATTAGACGCAAGATTTCCACGAAAAAAGAGTAAAGCGAAAGAAAAAATATGGAAAAGCAACGACACAAATCGAATTGAAAGAAAAATCGAAAGCAGATGGGGAGGAAAATCAATGAATCTAAGCGCTAAAGAAGTCGGGTTGCTCTATAAACTAATAATTTCGGGAGTAGAAGGATCGAAAAGTCACCATTAAGAATGCAATGAAATGGCGATTCTTTGGAATTATTTTAAGTAATTTATTTGTAGTCAAATGGGGTTCAAATTTCTTAAAAAATTTATTGAAATCATCCAAATACTATGAAGATGAATTATCTGCCTCAGCAAGAGTTTCTCTTTAGGACAGATTAGTACTTTTTAGAATTGACTAAATAATCCGAAATTCTTTTTTTGTCAAGATTTTTGAGTCTTTTAAAAAAGTATAGAACCCAAATTTTGTTACCTATTAAAGGAATATGGAAATTTGTTTGGCTAAAAGTGATTAAAGAATTTACTCCAGGACAAATGAAGTCCACAGTCTTCCCACAAGCTTCCCATCTTAAAATTTTCACAGTTTCGGCTCCGGGCAGAACTTTGTCCTACCAGCAAATACTTGAAGTCCTGGAATTCTCTGAAATTCCCTTACATTGCTTCTTTCAATTCCCCGCAAGTCTTGTTGAAATTTCACACACTTGTTGCTTACTGAATGCTTCACACCTTCTCGGCTGAAATGTATTCGAACGATTTCCTCAATCATCTGGACCAGATCTTCCACTCCAGCTTCACACCTCGGCCTCTTCCCCTGCCCCGCTGAATAGAAAATAAAAGAGTATTTCAGATTGCAGTTGAGAGAGATTCCCCCGATTGAATGCAATCGGCGTGCCGTCTTTTGCAATTGGCAATAAAAATACCAATGGGGGTTTCATCAGGAGGCCACTACCGAGCCCCCCGCTCCCCCCGGTTCCCTCATACACACGGGGGCATCATCGCCACCATCGACTGACAGCAACAACGACGGCCTCACGTCGCCGTAACCTGAGTAACTCAAAAGAAAAGTGAAAACTCGTTTTCGCGTCTTTTGATTGTTTTTTTTTTGTGGTCGTTGTTGCTGTTGGTTGTTTTTGTTGCTTTCATTTTGCGGTTTGACTTTGACTTTTCAACTGGCAACGCCACCATCACCACCACCCGACCGGCCGTCTGTCCAGCCCGCCTGGCGGTGGTTCAAGTTCTGCGATTTGGCAACCTCCACTCACAGCCGCGCATGGCGCTTTCGATTTCCTTTTGAACCTCGCACGTTCAGCCGACGACCGCGGGCCGATGGCCCAGAAATTGCGGTTCACGTTGAAGTGCAATGGACGCTGGTAGACCCGCCCTACCACCCACCTCCCGTCGATAGGGAAGGGCATTTTCAAAGACCAGAAGCTGGCGGATCATCAATGATTTCCTGGATGAGCAGCCCGCTTCAATTGAAAGCCGACTTGTTGCATGAAAGGCAAATTTGCTTTTGTCTTTGGAGTCGTCGGCGTCGTCGACATGCAATGGGGAAACGAGGAACGCCATGGCCAAGTGCTGTGAAAATGCCTCTGCCAAGATTTGCATCTTTCCGGTTTGGCAATTTCATTGCTCATTGTTGTTCTCAACGCTTCAACGCGTCGGCATTCCAATTGATTGAATGCCCCCGTTGGCCGGGCGCTTCAATCAGCCAGTCGACCGTTCCAAATTGAAACATTTTCCTAACAAGATGCTAATTTCAGTATTTCAATTAACCAAACGACTTTCAATTTCTTGCAAGCATTCTTGTTGCAGACATTTCAATCGTTGAAGATTGAAAGTTTGGAAAAGAAACTCAGGAGATTTGGATAAAAATACCAATTTAAATCCTTTATTTTATCGCCCTCTAGCTTGATACTTAAGTGTGATATATCAATAAATAATAGTAAAAATTATGGGTTATCGATGGTTAATAAATTTCTGTTCAAATATTATCAATAATTTAAATTTAACATGCGATTTCGTCTCAATAAATAAAGCTCTTAATTGGCGGAAGCTTTGAGGTGACATATCTCCTAAAATCTTCAAAATAGATCCAAAGTTTGTATGAGAAGGTTGTTCCTATTAAAAGTCCCTTTCTTTAGACACCAAACACCACTATATCCATGCAAAAATAGAGAAAATCGAAGATTAACGTTTTTGGCCCAAAAAAATGACTTCAGATTGCAAGCATTCAACGGCGTCTGCAATGAAATCGAGAGTCAGGCAGAAATCGCAGGTTCGATGACTGGGGAAAGCAGTTCCATAAATTGGTAATAAATGGTTATTTTCAAAAATAAAAGGAAGTTGTTTAAATAAACTTACGATCATTTGGAATCGAACGACTCCTCTACGAAATCGAAAGGAACTTCTGCGCCTCTGGATTTAAATTGAAGCTGTTAATTTTTTAAGCTTTTCATCAACAACATGCACTTATTTTTTATTACATAAACCATTTGCTTAAAATAGAAATGAATTCATTAATGTAGTTAGTTGGAAAAAGCATCGGTCAATTCAATCAACCGCTCCAAATTCAACCATTCGTTGTCAACTTGCCGATGGCACTTTTTGGTTGAAGACGAGCAATTTGAATTCCACTTTTCCACTTTGCTTACATAAAAATTCCCGAAAATTGCGGTTAAATGGGTTTTATTTTATATTTTTTTACGGTTTCTCATTGTACGTCGTTCGGATTTTCTTCTGCTTTGCTTATTCACATTAAAAAACAAAATTGTAAAGTCTTTTTTTTTTTGATTGGCTAATTTGGCTGTTAACTTGGCTGACGCTTAAGCAGCCGCCAAGGCCATTTGTTCGTAATGCTCGTAAGCTTAAATAGACCCCGTTGTACCCCCCGCTGTGCCCACCCCTCGACCCCCTCAAGCTCTCCTTGGCTTCGTTTGTCTGCGAGCTGTAAACTTTTCACGCTGCTTTGCCAGCAGAAATTGCATAAAAACTGAAAACCAACTTGCAACTAACGAGGCTGAGTTCAGACCCCGTAGCGCCCCTGAGAGGGATCTTGGGTAGACCCAAAACAAGCGATCCGTAAATAAATTCCTCGGATATTTTCGTACATCTTAATGATGTTCAATGGCCAACTTTGGAAATCACTTGGCCAATCGCTAAACAGATTTGGTCACTGGGCTAATCGCTGGATGGTCTGGGAACTCTTATCTCATTTCTTTCGCTAATGATCTGTCTGTTTTCTTTTTGTCAAACTGATCTCCTCTGAATTATCTAAGACCCACTGGAGTTAATGGCAATATTATAAAAGCCAGAAAAGATTTCGTTACCCAAAAGGAGATAAGCGGTCGAAGTACCCCATCGCTGATTATTTAAGAGAAGTCTAAGGGTTGTCAGGAAGGAATAAAATTGATTAAATTAAGAATAAATTAATATTTTATCTGGTTATTATATTATATGCCTAAAAGTCAAGATTCCATTGCATTGAAAGAACATTCTTCAAGGAAGGCTAATTGATTTTGCAATGCCAACCACCTAAAAGGAAACGCAGAGCTCTCATGGATGATCAAACTTCAAAGTAACTTGAAAGAATTTTTATTATATTCCTCCTGCCCCATTTGTTCGTAACTCTCGATGATCTGGAAAATCTCTCGACCTCATTTGGAATACAAAAATTTGCACAATCGCAGAAAATTTCAATGGGGCTTTTAGTTCCCAACGTTCGAGTTGGCGATCTCAAATGCCTTCCCCGTTGTCCCTCCCGAGGCTTGCTCTTTTTTTTGGAGGGGAAGGAGGGATCCGTATGTTTATGTACTCGTAGTTTTGTGCGGCTGTGGCTGTTGTTTGTTTATGGAAACCGAAAACAACAACAAAATCCGAAAAGCGCCGAATGGGCGAATGTTTTTAATGGGACCACGTGTGTGGATGGCCCCGGGGGTCGCGGCAGTCATTTTCGTTTCGGTCTTTAAAAGTAAACAAATGCTAGAAAATTTTCCAAGAAATAACGACCCAGATCAGCGACAACAGTGGGCATTCGCTAAATGGTCCACAACAAAACAAATTTCAACCAATCTCTGCCACGATCGGCGTCTCTTTCTGTACTTTCAATTAAGCTTTCTTTCAACCATCGTCTCCCTCTTTTCAATAGCCGCTAAGCCTTTCTTTCAACCATCTGCTTGTTGCCTCCATAAACCTTTGTTTCAATCATAATTTCCTCCTCTCTTTCAACCATCTGCGCGTTGCCTCCATAAACCTTTGTTTCAATCACCTTTTCTTTCAATCCACCTCCCTTTGCACCTCTTGTTCAATCCGCCTCTTTCAATTAACCGCTTTCAACACCTGAAAGGGTCAACCAACCCCAACCACTGATTGTTGTACTTGTATTTGGACGGATACACGCCCCTCGCCAGCCGCAGCCAAACTCTCTCGAACTACACCTGCTAATTGTAATCGTTATCGTAGTGGTCATCGTAATCGTCATCGTCATCGCCATCTTGGCAATTAAAATGACTGCACGCAGTGAAAAACAAAAATGAAACATTGCCAGTCAGGCCGACCAACTTTCCGCGGCAATTTCCACGGAAAGGTCAGTCAGTTTAATTTCCACTTGTCTGCGCTGGCCAGACACCCAGCCCGTCCGCCGCTGTCCCGGGCGTTAAAAGTCCGTCTGTCGCACTCATTGGGCAATTGCGCAATTCGTCTGACTGTTTTTGGAAATGTGTCCGGTTTGGATTTTGGCCACTTGTCCAGTGAAAATTTGCTATGAAAAACGCGTACGCCGACTACGACGAACCCAACCCGACTCCCGACTGCCGGCAACGATGACAGCCGCAACCGATGTCGACGCGGAAAATGCTATCATCTGAGGGTGCTTCGTGTGTGTGTAAGCCGCCGACTGACTGACTTACATTGCCGGCAGTTCGGTGACTTTTGTGCCTGCATTTGGACTTCCTGTGGAGCCGTTCCCGCCGGTGACGTGATGTGGGGCCGCGGGGGGTCCTGCTCTTTCCCAATCTCCTTGGCCAATTACCGTCTATTAATTAACCTGACCAACTTTGGAACGAGGCAATTTCCATGACTCACAAAACAAAGGCGGAAAAACAAAACATAAACCCCACCCGCCCTATGCCTATTTTAATGAGCGACCGACCCAATCAATTCTGACACGCTATAAAAAGCAAAAAAAAAAGAAAGAAAAGAAAAGCAACAACTGTCCCAAGCCGGCCTGCGTGTCATCCATACGACTGGGACCCCCTAGCCGTTCCCCGAGTCAATGTAAACAAATTGAGAGGAACCTTTTCCTCAACTCACTCGATGACTAACACGCGCGCCGCCGTAAACCGAATCGATTGTTGAATTTGAGCAATATGTTTACCCGGCCTTGGGTTCGCTTCGGGTCGGTGTGGGGAGTGCCTACAGAATCAGATCATGTAGAACATGCGGCGTAAATTGAAAATGAAACCGGTAATTAGCGGAGCATCCACAACGAAGCGCAACTATCTGGGCGGGCTGACAAGTGTAATGGGAGATTAAACGGTCCGGCGAGGCAATTAAGTTTTAGGTTCTCTCAAATCTTTAATGAGTTTTAGGCCAACTGCCAGAAATAATCGTAATTTCTTCATGATCTTATTTAGAGCAATTAGGAAACCTCCCAAAGGTTGTTATACCCTGTACTGTAAGTACAAGGGTATAATGTGTTTGTGCGAAAGTACGTAACATGGAGAAGGAGACGTCGTAGACCCCCCAAAGTTACACCCAATATGCTTAGAATGAATAGAGGAATCGATCTAGCCTTGT
>JBAMCP010000608.1:0-42633 GCA_037075105.1 Lissocephala sabroskyi | reverse complement strand
CATTTGCAATCACTTCCAGAAATGTCTACAAACCGCTGATTCACAACTGTCGACTTTGACATCTCACAGCTAACCATGGAGAGGACTTAGAAAAAAAAAATTTATGCCCCATGCCCGTGGAACATTTCTCTATCAATCTCTAAAAGAATTATTGCGACATTAAAATTTTGAAAAAATAGGTTTTCTTCCCCCAAATGGGTCATTTGGCCCAGTGTGCGGTGCCGGCGATTGGGTCGCTGCAGTGGAGGCGAATGAAGTTTCATGTAATTTTTAGCCATAAAATTACAAGAAAAATCCACGAATGCAAAATAACAACAACAACAGCCACAAAATATCGAATAAGGAAAGGAAAAAAAATATCATTTCTCAAGTTGGCAATCCGTGGGTCCCGAGCCGCCGGCTATATTCGTTGTTTGCTGCAAAAATAAAACAAATCAAAATTGCGGCTTCTCCCAACACTCAGCCGACAGTCCAATGCCCTTCAATCGGATTTTATAAAGAGAACAAGAATTAAAACGGGCTGAGGTCTCCATAAAGACGGATCAATATGGATAAATTCAATAACTGATTTATATGTCTTTTCATTATTGAATCCTTATCACTTTTTGGGAAGCTCATTTCTTTAGGCTTTCAAGTCTTCCTGAAGCTTTCCTCTTGTCTTTCTGAAAGTGGCTATAAAGCGTCCTTCAAATGTGTTGTGTGATTCTTAAAAGATTCCTTAAAACTTCTGAAGAACAGATGCGCGTTTTATCCTCTACCCACTGCCTGCTAAGATCCTCTCAATCGGTTACTCTTGTCTTCAAGCGAATATGCCCAATTGTGTTTAAGGCATGAAAAAGTCTTTCAACACCTTCGCAGAGTCGCCTTGTTTATGACTGCGACTCTGATTAGGGCGGGCGTCTTCGATGGCTCTCTTTTTTTTTGCTCCCACTCTCTCCTTCTGGCCCGCTGCCTGGCCACCTCAGCATTGCGTGGCCACGGCCACGGTGACTGGGACTGTGACTGGGGCTTGGGTGCCCCGATCCATGGCCTGGTGATATATCAGATATTGGGCTTAGGCACGTACGATTTCTGTGAAGCTTGCATATATAATTAAGTTGGGTTTAAAGTTTTGGACGGCCGCCCAGGGAACGCACAGGGCCCAGGCAGTCGTCAGGGGACGCTGGATTTATAGGCGGGCCATTCAACCACCCAACCAACGAACCGAGCGACCGACTGACTGACCGAACGGCCAGCCAAGATTGTCATCGTGGCTTGGACCTGAGACGCTGAGAAGAAGCTGGAAGCTCTTCTCTCGTCTTCCTTGTTCTGGCCACGGTAGCGTGCCTAACATATTTTCATTCGTGGGCCCAGCGGACCACAGGATGCTGGACGGCCGAGTGTCTGGCCGGTTGGTCGGCCGGTTGGCTGCCGCGGCGTCTGTCCATTGCCTAATGCAATAACAAATATTTATACTTTTTGCGATAAATGTTTGCGTTGGTTAATAAAGCGATTTGTTATTTCACATTCGTGGCCATAATTTATATGCTTAAATTGGATTAAGTCGCTGGCCCGCGCAATCCCATTCACGCATGTGGAGGCGTCTCTGCCTGGGGCTTTTGGGCAGGCAGGCAGGCACTCCAATCGAAATCATCGGAGGGGGCGTGGGTGTGAAGGTGTGAAAAAGTTTATGAGGCAGCCCCTTGAAGTCCCCAATGCTCTGCTCCCATCATCATTTGCTGGCTGAGCCAACAAAACAGCTGAATTCGCCAAACTCTAATGGCCAACATGGCAAATTACTTAGGCCGGGCTAATGACAAGCCGATCGAGTGGCCGGCATCATTTATCCCCAGGAGTTGTAACAATATCGATCACCCGGCCGTCCGGCCAGCCAACAGCAACGGCTCTGGGCCTTTTTATTATTATTATAGGGCTGCTCTCTTAGGGCAGATCTTTGGGTTCCCCTGCGGTTGCTCTGGCTGGCTGGCCTGCCTGCGTTTTTTGCACACTTTTGATGGTTCCCGGGACCGGATATGCTGGCTGAATGCTCTACATTTATTTATGGATCCGCCTCCGATGCCAACGCCGGCTGAGACGGAGACGGAGACGGAGACGAGCGACCGGCCGATCCACAAAATCAATTGTAACTTTTGATTTTGATGAATTGATTTCAGATTGCGTGGATTTCGATAACAGCAGTCGGCCGATCCTCGGCCAATCGGCCACTCCGATCGTGCGCCCTCCTGTAAGCTGTCATTAGATTCTGGCCAGGCCACAAATGAGAGAGCCAAGCACCGCAAGCGACAGAGAGAATGAGAAAGAGCCGAGAAGGTTGGCCCAGGCAATTAGGCAGCATTTTTCATGTGTTTGCGCGGACACACTCGGACAGTCGGACAGATGGACACGTACACACACTCACACGCGCTTACCAGAGGGCGATAAGCATAGACATTATAGGCAATTTGTTGTAATTGAAAATTAAAGTGTCAGCCTGTGGCATTCATTAGTCCCCAAGTCGCCAACGAGAGCGGGCGGCGGGCGGCGGGCGGCGGGGGGCCTGGGAGGAGGGTTCCTGGCCAGTTTTGTCGTCAACATGATCGTTGGCGATAAGAGGCTCCAAACGGGCCGAGCTGAGCCGCATTACAAACTCTGCAGATCGCGGAGCTTACATTAAGCTGATATGCAAATTATGCGTCGTCTTGAATATTTTAAGATCGCAGCGCGATTCCAATGAATCCGCCCGAAAGAAGACGAATCATCATCGTCGTCGTCGTTGTCGTCGTCGTCGTCGTCTTGGCCATCGTTTAAATTAGCGTTAGCAAAAGTATGCCAGGGTCGACGGGATAGCAACAACGGCGACGATCGTCGGGATCGAGATTATCGTCGATGGCCGATGGCCGCTGTTGGGCGATGGAGATCGCGGATCGAGGATCGATTGCCGTGCCGAACGTGTATTTGTATTTAAAATTTACAACTTCACTCTCCCTCGCTCGCTCCCTCGCTCTCTCTTGGCAACATTTTAATAATGTTTTGATGAATTTTATATGCGCGCTCGTCTTGTCGTCGCGACAGCAGCAACATTGCCGATCGCTGATCGCCCAGCTTTGATCGTGGCTGTCGGCGCTCAGGCAGCCAGCGAGTGTCAGTTTATGAGCTTCATTATATTTTTTTATTTTTTTTAATAGGGCGACTTGCCTCACTCCTCCTCCTCCCCACGCGCAGCCCAGCAGAGCGATCCTGTGCGACCGTTCGATTCAACGATCGATCGATCGTGATTATGTTGTTCCAATTTTTTATGACCAGCCCTAGTAGCCATTGTTGTTGCTGGTTGTATTCTGTGGTTTGTACCTTTTGGCCATTTGACAATATCGCCATTGACTGGTGCACTAATTCAGGGGCCGATCGATCGGTCGCCAGAAATCAACGAGGGGCACTTTTAATCGATTAATCGCGATTTAAAGCCATCCTTTTGGTCCTTGGCGGCCCGACCTGGCTAATAAACAATGTGATATATTACACGCCAATAGTTGTAAGGGTGGCAACGATTGTGGTGCTGATGGTGGTGCTACGCTCCTCCCCGGTGGCGCGATCATTCCTGCCGATCGACCAACTTTATTCCCATTGCCTTGGCTTATTGTTATGGCCGCTGCTGATGTTGTTGGGAAACAATGGGGGCCACCAACAACCGGGCAAGAACTGGGAGCCACCAGCAGCAGGAGCGCTCAGCACACCAACGACGCTCGGCCACATTGAAATAATAAAATTTAAGGATCTGCTGTTGGGCCGGGTCGGCTGATCTTGATCCCGTTCAATCTACAGATCGTTCGCTTTATCGGCCAATTATTGTGTGCGTTGTTGCAATAAATTCGTTTATCGCCGCCGCGGCGGCGTCGCCGGCGTCCAGCAGCCCAAAATCATTTAAAAGCGATCATTTTTGGTAGATTAAGTGATTGCCAAAGTTTTATGGTCGCCACAACTTCCATCCCGAAGCCTGCAAAAACGTTGTTGCTGCCGTTGTTGCTGCTGTTGTTGTTGCCCCCGTTGCCCCTTTACAAATTGATTGAGTTATGTAATTGGTGCAACTTTTTTACATGACTACCTCCTGCCTGGCTGCCCTTTACAATTTAATTAAAAGCCGACAGTTTACTTCTCTCAAAAGACCCCCGACTTGTCACAACAACAACGCCAACAACAACAGCAACAACAACAAGGGAGCCGTTGGTGAGGGAAATTCGTTGATGGGAATTCAAATTTATGGGGCAATCGATGACCAGCAATCATAACTTTGGCCATGTTGACTGAAATATCCGTCAGATCAGGTGAATCTCCAGCGATGCTGGCCTACTTAAGCGAGGGTTGCTCGAGTAACTGACGGAGTTTCTCTACCAGCCTGCCAGCTTCATTTGGCTGCCCTCGCGGCGGATACATTAAAATTCCATGGCAGTGCAGGATCAACAGGACCTTAAACGACTTCATTGAAGTCTCGCTGATCGACTGGCTGGCTGGCCCACTTGAACGCCCATCAGTTTAGTCAGCCATCAATGCCATTTCACTCGAGACGAAGGCAGGCAGGCAGGCATCGCCGTCAGCGGCAGCGTTCGCCAGGATCTGAAGCACATCATAAATCACCTAGCAAAGGAGGCAGCAGCAGCGGCGGCGGCGGCTCGGCTCTTTAGCATTTTAGTCGCACTTGTTGTAAATTTCGTCAGAAACCAACGCATAAGTAGTTGCTTGTGGGCCAAGGGGAGGGGAGGGGAGCCTGCCACTGGTCTGGTAGCAAAACCATCGAATGTCGAACGGCTGGCTGGCTGGCGGGCTGGCTACCCCATGACGTGAGCACAATGCGTGCGCATAATTCAGATGCAACGTTGGCCGTGGCGAGTGCGAGTTGCATGCAACACACCACCGCCTCCCGCTGCCGGCCGGCCGGCCGGCCAGTCGATCGAAAGCTCATTCATTCATGCAATGCCAATGCAGTTGTGCGTTGTTGTTGTTGCTGCCGCTGCTGTCGCTCATTGATTCATGCGCACAGCGCGCCGCACACATTCCTTTTGCTTGCCACTTGTCAACACTTCATTTTGTTGGTGCTGCTGGTGCCGCTGGTGTTGCTGCTGCTGCCGCCGTTGCCGTGTGCATAAAAAAAGTCCACTCGTCCGTCAGTCAGCAATGCGCTGAACTTACTCCTTTGATAAGTCAATCATGCCAAGTGCCAACTTCGAGTGTTGACGACGGCTTTGCTCCTTGAGCGGCTCGGCTCGGTTGTTGTTGCAGCCACCACAAGTGGCATTGTGCGTTTTTGCGCCTCTTGTTTTGGGCACTTTTGATTGTGTTATTACACGCAAAAAAGACAGTCCGATTGACGAACTGATGGGAGGACAACCGACTGGCCGACAGACCGACCGCTCGATTCGAGTGGCTGCTTTGTTGGCTTTCTTTTGTCCTGTTGCTGCGCTTAAGAAGCGTTTAGTAAAAGTGTCCTGGGAATGAAAATGCCGACGTTTCAGCCAGCAATCAAACAGGTGCATCAGCCGTCGCCATGTGAGGCGTTCGGTTGGCTGGCCGACTTAACCCCCAAAAGTGAACCCGGGTTATCGGCCGTGCTCCAAATTTATTCACAGCTCATTAAATTGTAATTTGGTTGTCGGTTGCTTTGCCGTTGGTACCGTTGCATTGATACAATCAGCCGGCCGGGCGGCCGTTCCGGCAGCGAATCCTTGCCCACTTAGCGGCCGGCTTAATGGTCACTGGCCTGGGCATTCAACAATTTAATTAAAATGAAATTTTGCGATTCGCATTCGCACTTGCGGCACGACACGACCAGATCGCCGGCCAACAAGTTGATCGTGATTACGCCGCCCCACCCCGGCCGCCGCCGACAAAGTCGTCCCGTTGCAGGGACAGGGACCTGAACGTGCGCGCGCGCCTCCCCAAGCTGAGCTGACGATGATCAATGATCTTTTAGCCCGGCAAAATGGCAATGGCAATGGCAATGGCTCAGGCCAGATCTTGATTATACGAGAGCGCGGCGTAGACCAAAACCAGACCAGGAATCGGGGAATCTCCTCCAACCACCGCAACTGAGAAGGTGGCGGGAACGGCGACGGCGACGGCGACGGCAACGGCAACGGCAACGGCGACATAAGCGGCTTGTAATGCGCCATGCATTACGTGTATCTGGCGTTGTCATCGTGTCAGTTGGCAGTCACCCATCCCGGCCCCCTTCTTGGCCATGCCACGCCCTGCTGCCCCGCCATCTCGCATATTATTAATTGGATAACCCTGATCGTTGGGACGCAAGACGGACGACGGCGGCGGCCGGTCTGTCGGCCGCTTGGCCAGTCCGTAATTGCGATAGAATTTATGTGTTAATTTGTCGCCTGTTGCCTGGCCCGCTGCCTCAGTGATTTATTAGCCGGGCTAAAAAGCGCGCCCGACGTCCTTTACCTCCCCTACCCCCCGCCGCCGACAGCCCAGGAAGTAAAGCTAGTCGGCAATTTGTTGTAAGCCCTCGCTCCTCATCGGTCCAGCGGCGTAATCATTTTCGGTTTTTGTTTTTGCCCTCAGCAATTTGTATTGTTTGGCATAATTAAATTGACGCTTAGCATTCTTGGCCAGGCCAAGACACGGCCAGCCCTCCACTGACATTGACACGCGCAAGTCGCGCCGCCAGCCACAATCCCCATTCCCGGACCCACTCGCCCGTAATTAGCCACGATTAAACACTTGTCGGCCCGGCCAACATCCAACATACAGCGGCCCACCGGTCGGCCGCCCGGCAGCGGTTCACAACAAAGGCATTTTCCACCGCCATCTAGGCCAGTTGGCCCGGTCTAGGCCATTGCATTTCATAGTTGGCTATTTGCCGCAATTGCCCAGGCCCAAGGATCGGCTCGGTTAGCCTTCTGGCGGAATTTGCGCAAGGACACATAGCTCTCGGTAATTAGGCGCCCAGAAAACACTCTCCACTCGGCGAAACAAAACCCATCAAAGCGCCGACTATTGAGAGAAATCGGGAGGGCAAAGAGACAAATTGCAAAGAAAAAAGGTCCATTCAATCATCAGTGATCATTGGATCATCGATTCATTCATTGAGTCAGAAGACGGGAGGAGCTGAGTTCGAGTAAAAAGCTTTTGAAAGGTTTCAATTATTCTTTAAAAATTCTTACCTCTGATCTGGGTTTCTTTTTTTATTTAAGTTCCTTAACTTCCATTTATTATGTCTTCTCATTTCAAACTTTATAACTCATATTTTTCTTTTTCTTACGTTTATTTTCCAGGTAAGTGAAACATTGAGAATCTCTTTTAACAACCAACGATTCGCCAGTGAGTAATTCCCATTGCAAACTCAATCTTAAGGTCTTCGAAATTCTTGTCAACTCGGTGGAGTTTGTTATTTTATTAAAATGAATCACTAAAGTCCCTCAAAGTCCCCCGTGATCAGCAGGATCATTTAGAACGCAAGAGATCTACAAGCGGTTGGGATTCCTTCTCTTCCTTTTCAAAGCTTTTAGGGATTTTTATTTGCTCTGACAGAACCGATTCTTCGGCCAGGTTTTCAGCTTCTTGGTGGGCTTTTTCGCTGAGTGTAGCAGGCCCATTTGGGCGCGTTGGTGACCTAGCCGATCTGGCGGGCCATTGGCAATTGTTGTCAAGCTTGTTTGATCAGCGCGTAATTGGATGGTCAGAGGCGACTGGGCCTCGGTTGCCGCCTCCGTTTGCTTCCTATAAATACTCAATTATAAATTTATTGATTTTAATGAACGTTATCAATTTTCAATATTAAAAAAAAAGAGCCTCAAGGTCGCCGCTGACGTCGACCGCCGGCAACTCTTCTCCTCTCGTCCACTCGCCGTTGTCGCCTGGCCGGCTTCGTCCTCGTCCTCGTCTTCGTCCGGTCGGAATTTCTGAGAAAGCTGAGCAAACAGCCAACGACTTGGCCAGGATGGGCAAACAAGTCCTGGCAAATAGAAATACATGTGTTCTCCTTCTCTTTTTCCGGCTCCGCCTAGACAAGGTGCAAAACCAAAGGCCACGGCAACGGCGACGGCGGCGACGAGGAACTCGCGTGCGCCTCCTTCTGTCCGATAAGGACGCCTGCCCAAAACGAAGATATTAATTTACATTAGACGACGGCGGCCGGGGGGACTGCATAACTTCCTAGGCCTTTCCAGCTGCCACTCGAGCCACACAGCGCAGCCCAGGATATTAAAGGGCTAACAATCAAAGTGCATCTGCAGGCGGGCAGGCAGGCAGCCAGACAGCCGAGGGATCAAATCAGCCACAGCAGATGCCTAGAAATCGGCACGCACGCTTAAAGGTGTCGAACGGTCCCTTCCACTGTCTATCCGTCTGTCTGTCTGTCTGTTTGTCTGTTTGGGTGCCGTGTGTTTGCCTAACCCCATCGGAAATCAAATCACTAAATCGGCAAGCGGCAAGCGGCCCTCGTGTTGACAACTGTCTCGGCCCCGTCTCGCCGCGACCGATCGACATGTGCAACGTTTTGTTGCACCTTTTTTTGCCATCGGAGACGGCGCTTCCCCTTGCAGCAACTTTGTTGGGCCACCGCGCCCCCTTTGCTTGAAAAAAAACCCATAAACGCAGCCAACGGCCGACTCGTATGAAAATGAAGTCAGCCTTCCTGACAGTTTATAGCCGCGGCTAGCAGTAGGTGGCTCGCTTGATGGCTAGTTGCAGTTGTCATAATTGAAATTGGCCAGCGTTTTACGAGCCCAAGGGTCGTTGCTTGCGCTGGATCGATCGGCGGTCGGGCGGTTTCTTTGGTCAACCGGTAGCCGCGGCGGGGCGGGGCGAGGCGCGGGTGGTCGTGGCCAAATGAGATTTGCATTACGCCTGCCGCAAATTATGTAAATTCGGTTTCTCAAGCGGGAAGGCCTCTGGGCCGAGATTAGATGGGATCGCCAGCGATAAATGAGCCCGTCCGATCCACATCGGCGGTGGCTTATCCTCAACTAAATGCGGTTTAAGGCGTGAGATTTGCAGGCAGCCCGGCAGGCCGGTCGGCATTTCAAACCGCTTCCAGGGAATTTTGAAAATTCCTGCTGTCCGGCGGACTTCGATCTTGGCTAGGAAAAGAAAAACAATAGAGGGAAAAACGTAGGGACTGCCGGCCATCCCGGATCGGCTTTGGGTTTGTTTTCATTTCCAGCTTCCCTCTCTCAAGTGTGTGGAAATTCTGTTTACATGTAAACAGCGTCGCGTAATCGCGTGTAACATTTGAAACCTGACACTCCCTGCACGTGAGTGTGTGTTGCTTGGCCGGCGGCTGATAAAAATCAGCACAGAATCACAAAAAGTCCAAAAGTCAGCGGGTCGGTCTGACGTGCCAAGCGGCCATGCATCGTTTCGTTTTGAAGTCCGTGGAGGGCGCCCGCCTGCCGTTAGCCCGGCCCAAATCATCGTCCGTCTTTCCCTGTGAGCTGGCCGTTAGCCTGGCCAAAATAATTAAGCCGTTCGAGTCACAATTAAATAATTCACAGTAGCCGACGCCTCAGACAGCCGGCAAACATTTGTAAATATGATAAGTCGCTGGCTTTGCCAACGAATCTTAAATACTCTCACCCAACACACCGGGGAGCAGTTATATTTTAAAGATTGAAGACCGAATTCTTAACGGTTTTAAGTCAAGAAAGATCTGAATAATATTTCCTTACTTGATTTCTGCATTGCTTGCCCTGAATTCATGATGCCCATAGATCCCCTTGATTTTGTCCTTGTGTCTTCTTTTGAGGAATCTTTGTGGCTTAAAAATGCCAGCATATTTCCTAACCCCCTGCCGAGAGGCCACATTCCTGCTCAACTCTGGGTTAGAGCATCTCAAGAAGCCCCAAGAAGCTTCTGCAGCAGCCTTGAAGTTGCTATTCATGAATGAGCCTGTGTGTTTGTGTGTGAGTGGCAGGACAGATTGCAATTTGTTTAATTGCGTTTTAGCTGCGAGCGACAGTTTAACATACGAGGTGGCGCGGCGTGAGAAAAAAATATGCAGAGTCTTTTGCCGCACGGCCACCGCCATTCATCATCGCCTGGCGTCTGGTGGGGTCGGGACGGGGGCACGAAGTGGCTTTCACTGGGCAGCAGTGCCGTCCATCCAACGATGACAGCGACTACTGTGTGTGTGTGCCCGGGCAACGCCCACTTTTCATTTTTCGGCAGTGCCAAAAACGAAAGACCGATCAACCGACTGTCCAACTGTTCGGCCGTCCGGAGGACACAAAAGGCCGCATAATTACATTTTGTTTTGCGAATTCCAGGAGCCAAACAGCCGGCTGGGGCCCCGGGCGTGATGAGCGGTGCAAGGACTTTGCGGTCCGGTCAGGGCAACGGCTCGTGCTCGTCCGCTTAGCCGGCAATTGTCACATTCATGTGGTCATTGTGTTGGACAGTGAGGATCCTTTTGTCAACTGGCTTTGTTTGTCGGCAGCGGTACTTGAAATTTTGTGAGGCCTCGATGGGCGGGGCTGGTGTCGCCCACGTCCTTGTCGTCTTAGCGGGCAGGGGTGTGAGGGTGTGTCAAAAGGCAATTAACGACAGTGGCAATGCGATTGAGACAATTTAGGTTGAATTGTCAGGATTCAGGGAAGCGGCGGTGGCCTTTGTCCTCACCAAGTGACCGCACGACTTCTGGGATCTGCTGACTTTGACGCCCGCGCCTCAAAATCAAAATCGGATTTGGCCCAAAGCAGCTCACTGCCGTCTGGCGACCACCAAGTTTGTGGCCTAAGTCGTCTGCGTTGGCCTCGTTTTGTTTGAGCCCACAAAGGATCAATCAAATTGATGCGCTTCGATCGGCATATCGAGATGACCTCAAAACCCATTGCGAAGTCGAAAGGATCGTCTGCTTCCAAACTAACAAAATGCAGGCCGATCATCCATCTCTTTAACATAAAGTCAATCATAATCCGCACACAGCGCTGACAAAAACTTGTCAATTAAGCTAATCAATGTCGCGGCATCCTGTCCCATCCCCAGCCAGGCTCTCAGTCGCCCAGCCTCTCCTCCGACTTGGCGTCCTCGTATGTTAATGCCGTTTAAGCCGTCTTCGGCCAGACGTATAGTCAAATGGCCGTTGTGGCAGGGCAAAGGGAAGCTTGTCAGTCAGTCCGCCGTCATCATCATTGCCGCAGCCGCTGGGGACCTTCTGCTGCTCTCAATGGAGCCACCACACAGATGCGAATGCCGCTGACTTTCATTTCATATTCCTGCTCCGTGTGTGTGTGTGTGTCTTTTTTTTGGGCTGACTCGCCCCCGCCTACGGCTGGATAGTTAAATGAGACATCAGTGGCGATTGGCGACTGTTTTTTTTGGGGTTCGTTTCGCTTACTGCCGTTAATAACGATGTTGAGTGGCTGTTTTTGCATGTAATTCGCTTTGGCCAAACAATGCGGAGAAAAAATACACCGAATCAGCTTAAAAACAGTTGACCCCCCAACACTGGTTGCCCGGCAGTTTAATGTCTTCATTACCAGCCAGCCAGCCGGCCAGCCAACCAGTCGACCAACGAGGCGATCCTCGTCCAGCCTACGCAATCCGATCGATCGATGGATCGTCGAGGCTTTCGGGGCATCGTTGGGTTGGCTGTTCTGCTGCCTCTTCGTCTCATTGATGTTGTTTTTGTAGCTTTATATTGTTTATTTATGAATGTCATTCAATTTATTATATCATTGTATATTTGAGCTGAGAGGGAAATGAACGCATCCTCCGCTAACGGGCCTTTGTAGGAGTTTGAGTCTCTGCTTTGGCTCCTTTCTCGGTTCCTCATGATCTTTGGTTGTTTGTTGCTTTGCTCCAGCTACAGAGTATTTGCATTACCTCCCAGAGCCCTCAACGTCGTGATCAACGTCGTTGCCGTTGTTGTCTTTGGCTGCCCGTTGATCGTCATCGTTGTTGTTGTTGTTCTTTAAATGCGGTTGTCATCATTCGTTCGGTTCTCGATTTGACCAGCTTAGGCACCTTCAACTCAAAGCATACCAACTTCACCAGGAAGCTTAGCAACCTTACGACTCTCCTCATAGTCGCTGGCTTGGTGCTTTGGGTTCCCAAGATTCTTTAGCTTATCATCTCTCTCCGATAGATCTCAAATCTACAAGCTGTAGATTCCTTCTGATTTCTGTCTTGGGTTTGATCTCTTAGTCTTCAGATCTTTAGCCGATTTGTTCTACAATCGCTCTTAAATTCTCATCTGTATTTACTTTCAAATGTTTCTCACTGTCTCTGCGGCTCATCATCAACTTCTTAGAGATTTCTTTCAAGATTCTTTATATGCGAACTCCGCTTCTTGATTCCCAAATCTTCTGTTGCTTAAATGGCTCCTGAGATTAAAGCTCAAATTCTCATCTCTCTTCCTGCCTCTCTCCCATTCTCTTCCGGCGTTGCTGTTCCCTCTTTCGGTGCTCTCTTTAGCCAAGAAGAGCATCTAAGCGTCGTGGCTGGTGCTGTTGCTTATAAGCCACCAGCCGCCTCGGGTCGTTTATGTCACTCTGTTCCCGTTCCTGAGCGAGCTTAACAAGTTGCCTCCCGCTCGTCGTCTGCCTACTCCTGCCCAGAGTACACTCGGTAATGCTTATGAGTTATGCATTTGCGGTCGGGAAGTGAGTGTGCGTGTCTGTTGCATAAGATAATTGGTGATTTTCATATCGATTTATGCATCCGCCAGCACGGGCACAGCGTGGGGACGGGGGAAGAACCTGCCCCACAGCCAACTAGTCACCAGGCAGCAGTCGTTCCAGAGAAATGAACCTTAGAAGCTCAGCCGCTGATCCGGCGATAGGATAATGATCGGTCGATCGGCTGATCCGTCGTTTTCTGGTAAAACAGCCAGCGGCCTGCGGGGGATGCTGGGAATGCGGCGACGCCTAATTTGTGTCCACCAAAACAATAATTAAATCATAAATTAATAGAACCCGCCAGAGGACACGCCCTTTGGATCAAAACTATATCAGTGTCGTCGGGGAATTTATTTATTGCTTCATTTGCGGGGGCGATCGGTGAAAGTGCCACCAATAAAAACAAAATCCACGCCCACCACACAAACCACAAAGTCCCCCACGGATGGCCCAAGATTTGAGGCGTTGATAGGACGATCGCTGGATCGGTTTGCTGGCCGATCGCCCGCTGCGTTCACTTTCTCTGGTCGAAGGGTTAGGCGCGTTCCTGGAAGGTCCTAAGGGAAGCGGCGGCGCTGCTTGCATCCCCGAGCCGCCTTGTTAATGGCCATTTATGAGCGCCATAATCAGCGCGGCTATATTGCATTTCCAATTCCAAGAGCTGATCGGGCAAACGGCCCGCTAACAAGTCACCATCGTCCTGTCCGGCGGTCGGGCGCGGCGGCCTTTGTAGCCTGCCGCTTGGCAGATCCTTGTTTTCCTTGCGGCTGGCCACCGCCAATGTGCTAACGACTCGCCGCCGCCGTCGACGGTCAGCGCCCGGCAAACATCCTCCAGCCAATTAACGCGAAAATTTCTCTCGGGACCCCGAATGGTAATTTCGAGGACCGATCGCCACAGGCCTTGGAAATTCTAACACATCAATGACTCGGCCGAATTTTCGATGAATTGTGTCAGAAACAAATTTCCTTCATCTGTTTTTATTTCCTAGTCAAAGCAACAACTTCCCCATTCTCCCAATTTTTTATTTTCACAATTCAAGATGTGGGACTCAATGGTTCTCTTTCTCGTAATCTTACTCATCTGTCACACCGGTGAGTCTTTATATTTCTGGTTGGGCTCTTGCGGTTCTGATTTGCATGCTTCCTCCAGTTGAGAAGCAGCGTCGGACGCGTTTGAATTATCCAGTGAGCGATCAGAAGACTTGTCCTGTGGATAATCCAGACTGTGTGCTGGAAGCCGTTCCATTATTTCGGACCGAAAAGCCGCCCATTATAAGAGTTATGATAATGTTTCTATTTGTTGCCTGTTGTTTCATTTTCCTGGGATACCCGCCAATTGTCCTCACTATATGACCCAAGGCGCCCAATCGGAAGCCCAAGCTGACCAGGCATAGCTTCAAAATTCGCGGTATCTTTCCAGGAACGCAACTATGATTCACTCTTACAGTTTTGTTATGAATCAAAAAATATATTCAATATAATGTTCTTGTTTTCGGCGAAGCTTCAAACCAAAGAACACTCCGTTTTCAGTTTCTTAGGGAGGCGGGTTGGGTGGCCAGCAGAAAGAGGCAAAGAGTGGAGGAGGTGAAGAGAGATAGAGAGATGATTCCTAAGAAATCTATGAGGCTATGGAGGCCTTTAAAGATAGGATATCAGGAATGCTTGTGACCCTGAAGAAACGAATAGATCGCTCTCTTAAGAACGCGAATCTGAATCGACTACGACTCTTTTTTTTAAATAGCCCTCAAAGAAGTTCAGTAGAATGTTGTTTATGGGAAACGCGTGAGTCTTTGTTTGAGTTTCCTTAACTGCCAAAGCCTCTTGTTCGCTGGGGCGGAGAGCGGAAACCGGTAAGTCCATTTACCGGGCTCAGTTGCGGTTTCCTCTCGCTGATGGTGGCCTGTCATCAGCCAGTATCATTGCCTGTTGCCAGCTCCGAGCTTACATCAAAATTGAGCGACACTAATCCCCCACCGATCCGCTTATGCCAAAGACTCACACAAACGCAGGCCCGCCGCAGGCAGAGCCACCGGGGGAAGCTTTTTGACACCACCGCGGGGAGGGGCATTTGACTCGCTGACCGGGGGCTGTGGCCTTTGACACGAGTGCTGGGGACGCGCAGGACGATGGTAATTAAGTCGTTTGTTACCAGCAGGATCAGGTGGAATTTCGGGTTCTATTATCCTCGATCAGTAACAAAGTTGTCCTGCGGCTTTCATCTTTTGGCCTTGTTAACAATTATAATTTTCCCAGCATTGTTAGTCCTTCGGCCCCCCCTGCCCCGTCGGTCTTTATATTGTCGTAAATCGGTCTTTAATCGGCTGACGGCCTCGGCCATTGTGTGTGTGCCTTGGCCAGCATTGATCTCATTAGTACGCCCCATTTAACACCTTTTTGTGGCCCCGGGCATCAGGTGCCGGCGGCGGCCTGCTTTGAAGTCCTTGCGGGCGTACAAGTGCCGCTGCTAATGGTGAATGCAATCGGCGTTGCGCAGCTCCACTCGACTCCATTCCATTGTTGCTGGCGAATGCACGCCCCCAGGCCTGGTCCATTTCATGATGATGATCGAATTTTGGGCGACTCGAATTGCTTTTCTCACGCCGCTGCCACGCTGACATCACAACGCCATTAATTTCACATCCTTAATTATTTCTCCCACACACTCGAAAACGCTGGCGAGGGCAACTCACTAGCGGAATCGTTGGAAATCCCGCTTTGTTTATCTGCCAGGCTGGCCAAATATTTGCATAATCCTTTGCGGAAACGGAAATCGAATGCCGTTAGATGGCAATCGATTCCCACCGCATTCCGCTAGCGGTTTCCGCAGCTAAGCAAACACGCCAAGGGTCCGACAGCGGCGATCCTCACCCAAATCAAACTCAACAGATTTCCGATCAATAAACCAAACGCTGCGCGTCGGCTGATAGACGGGCGGGCGGACGGATTAACTGGCTGACTGAAATTGATTTCTACGCCCGCCCCGCAGTCATCACGGCCGATCGTCAGCTCATCAGCATAACAATAATCACCTGAGCCCGAAACGAAACCCCTTTTGGCACTTCCTCCCTCGCCCGAGGACCGGGGAAGCCGGTGCGTGTTTGGCTCAATCAGGCAAACGCCTTTGGTCTGGCCTTTTTGTGATTATTTTTTCACACTTTCCGCATCGGGCAGGATGGGCCCACAGGTGCCTCGCATACGCTATTATAAAAGGACGATTATTTCGTAGAAACCGAAGCTGAAATCGATTCCCTTCGATTTGCTTAATTGAATTTTGTGCCCAGGCAAGGGGCGGACGCCGTCAGCCCATCGAGCCGAGAAGGCTTCTGTCGTCCCTGCCAGTTAATGGCGATACATTCCGGGTCTTGAATAAATTCACACGCACGATGGTCGCGGCAATCGACAGCAGACGGACTGGCGGTTCGGGCCTGTGATGCACATTTCATTGCGGGCATTAAATCGGATCTCGATCGGTATTAAAGCTAGAAAGCAGACGAGCTCCATTCTTTCACCTCCCCGTTCTGCTCGGCTCTGCACGCTTAGATGGCCCATTTGTCTGGCCATCTACGCAGTTTCTTGGTATCACAACGACGGGCTGTTCTGGCCGAAGATTAGCTCCCAGCTCGCCAGCCTTTAAGGCTCTCTTTAATCTATATGAAGCAGGGCGAATGGCATTTCATTAGGCTTGAATGGAGTCCCAGCTTCTTTGCCAGTAAGCTAGGATTTTCAGCCTCGTTTTGCATTCTTAACTGGCAAATTAGAGAACTGCCACAAACATAACTGATAAAAAGTTGAGGTTGAAAGTATTTCAGGAACTGAAATTGAAAATCTTTTTGTGGGCCACGAGGACTGCTTTTGGGGGCTGGTGTGGTGAGTTTAAGCCAAATGACTTAATTACGCGCAAATGTCTTCATTCGCCCCAAAGGCTTTCACTTGACCCACTCAGCCCAGTGAGGCCGGCGGCCTCGCGGGAATTATTTAAATTAATTACCCAGCCGGCCGCGAGAGGAGCTGAGAATCGGGGCATTCATCAAGAGCAGTCACCTTTTTTTTGGCACACCAAATAATTATAGACTCTTGAGTTAAGAAAAATGTTTAATTGCCGGACAAATAAACAAACGGCTCGGGCGGCGGTCCCAAGAAAGCCTCAGGTCGATCGGCGGATTGTGTGTGCTTCGGTTTTATAATGAAATTCATTTAATTGCCAAGAATGTGTCCTGAGGCCGCTAGGATTGCAAAAGTCCGCAGATGCAACCACAACGCTGAGGACGCCAACGAGGAGGACATTGAACGCGTGGCGCGCATTAACCGTTGGCCGACCCGCCGACTCCTTTCGACCCCAAAACGATCCCTAGGCAAAAGTCTAGTGCGTGACTGGGCTAATTAGGCGGGACTACTGCCCTGGCCAGCCGTTGGGACCTCGTCTCGTAATTCACTTTTGATTTCATATGCATTTCATCAAATTGCCGCTGCGCACGCGCATATTAAAAAGCCTGGCAGGCCGCCAGGCAGGCCGGCGAAGGCCTTGGTTTGATTTGAAAATTACTCGAAAATATAAAGCCCCAAAAGCGGAATCGAGACGTTGGCTCCGTCCACTCGCAAACTGGTCGGCCCAGTGCCAATTTAATTTAGTCTACGCCGGCCGCTCAGTGTCATTGCGCCGGCGAACGCGGCGCACTTCAAATGCGCCCGGCAGCAAGTCGCGGCGTGCGCGGCTGCGCCTGCGCCTGCGCCTGGGCCTGGGCCGGCGATTCGGGTTTTGGGAATTTATGATGAAAAAATGAACACTGTCGCTTTTTTGAACATTTTAATTACATAGGAGGAAAAGCGACAGCCGAAATTGCATTGCAAATCCGCAACCGGACCGAAGGAGCAACCGGTAGCCGGGCAAGGATCCAGGCGGGTTGGCTGGCAGGCCGAACGTTTGGCGGGTAATTAATAAATTCGCAATGCTGCCACAGGATATTTGCATAAGGAAATTATGGCAATGAATTGTTATGACCGCATCGGTGACAGTCGTCCCCGCGTCGGCAAGGTCAGCTTTGAACTGCGGCTTGCATAAGCCGGCCGGCAGGCACAGCTGGGCGGGAAGGATGTCCCGTGGCTGGTGACATTTATGCATATAATTTCTGGTGTATAGCCCCCGGCGGACAATTGCAAACAAATGAGCTGAATGGTAAACACGGGCAGGCCCAGCGTGTGGCTTGCATTGCGACCGAGAAACCGAGAGAGCAAAACAAAACGACAGGATCTTGTGATCCTGGCCAGTGCTCGCTGCACGTGGCCAGCACAATGACAGGGCGAACAATTGTACGGCAGCACAATTGATAATGAAAAGTAGTCGGCCTAAATTGCATAAGGCTCCTTTCTTTTTTTGCAGGACTCGGGTTGGGTTTTGGGGCGGTGCGAAGGTGTTTGTAAGGCGATTGTAAGGCGACTGTGAGGCGATTGTAAGGCGATTGTAAGCCTCTTCAGAGGTTGCGCCCAAAATGTGTTTCTAATTGCCTGTCGCCTGGACGTGACACGCGGCAGGAGCCACCTTTCAAGTTCCACGCTCATCTTAGCCAGAAGCCAGTGGGTAGGCAGGAACTATTAGAAATCTCTGCCGACGACATCCATCCAGGAGCGGCCTTGTTGTGATCTCTTCAGTTCCCTGAAAGCAGCGGCAAATTTCATTGCACAACCTTTAGAAATCGGACGATGGAAAAGGCTTCAAAGTCAGTTGAAGAAATGTGGCAGAAAAGACGCCGGGACTTACACTAGGCTGGGTTATAGATTCAAATTCTGAAAGATAAGGTAATCAAGTGGGTCCCAATTAAGATCAGGAGAAAAAGAGACCTGCAGGGGGAATACTAGCGGATTTCTTTCCTTATGGAGTGAACCACAATTTTTAGAAATCGGACGCCATAAAAGTTTCTAAGTCAGCAAAAGGAATGTCTCAAGTTTTCAGAGGGATGGCTGGGTTACTGATTCACATTCTCAAAGAAAAGGAAATCAAGTGGATCCCAATTGAGATCAGGTTCCTTTCCTTATGGAATGAATCGCTCTACAGAACTTCAGTCATCATGACTTCTTCGAGGAGACGTTCTTCTTCGGTATTTAAAGCTACTTCAAATTTTCCAAAAGTCCTTTATTCAATATATTCCTTTAGATCGCTGGTTAGATGCTTAAAAAGGTGCACTGATCTCCGCTTTATAGAAAGAAAAGAAAGGCAATAAACCTCTGATTGCTTGAGAGTATCCAGCGGCCCTCATTTATCCTCATTTATATTTTTAACGTGAAAAGGACCCAGCCAGCTTATTGGTCGAAATTAAAAACCATTTCTGCACTTGACGGTTTGTCAGAGGGCCGAGTTCCCTAATCAGCTTAAGTAATGGAAGAAAAAAAGACAAAAACCTTGTCCAATTCTACGGCCACGAACGAAGTTCCCCCAAGTGTCCTGGCTGGCCTGTTCCTGCGAATGGGCACGGTGGGCGTTTTAATTGCCTTTCAATATAAGAAAAGAAGGTGAACTGAACAATTCGAGATCAAGACACTAAGCGCTTAATTTACGAGCAGGCACACACAAGGGGCAGCCCATGGCCCCGGACTGGAGAGCAGGGGCAGGAACGGGGACAGGGGACAGAGCTCTTCGAGTGGAACAAGTGCTTTGTCTAGGCTAACAGGCGAAACGAGGCCCGGGGCCGAAATAATTCGCAAGAAAATAATTGTGAACACGCGAGGCACGTCGCACACGGCGGACGGACAAACTGGACGGACTGCATTGCGTGCACTTGTCGTCGCCGCCACCACCGCCTCTGGCTGAGCGGCACGCCCACGCCCAAAGGATCGGAGCACCGAGTGCCGCTCGACCTTTTGGCCCATTGCGTAATTGTCAGCACTAGTTTGCCAGCCACGCCTCTTGTTCTCCTCGGCCCCTTTTCTGATTCATATCGGTGCGAATATCTCTAATTGCAGTGCGGTCGGTCAGGTGGAAATCGAAAAGTGTCACTTAACCAAGAACAAAGGCTCCCAAAAAATATCATTATGTGGGTGTGAGAAAAGAAGATTTCATTTTAAGATCGCCGACAGGCGAAATCGTTGATCGATTGATTGCCTTTTCTTAATAGATAGAAGATTTCTTTTTCTTCTCATTGTTTCATGGGGTTTATGCGATTTTTATACCCGTCAATTGGATTTACTACGTTCTTTCTATAAGTCTGTCGATTTGAAATTTGAAGCAAAGCGTTTTACATGGATTGTAGTTGTCTTGCCAAAGGATAGACTTCAAATCCTCATCCGATCTTTCCTTGATCGGAATTGCTTCTCTGTCTTTATTCATATCTCCATATTTCCTAAGTTTCTCCTTCAGCCGTGAGACAAGTAAATCTTGGGAATTTCTAGTCTGCTTAGCCTTTCCGCTATTGAATTTTTCTGCATCCTCTGACTACTCATCTTCTCCTGATCTTAACTCCTTCTTTTGCTATTATTTAGAATTCTTTTTGGGTCTATCTCTCATTCCTATACTCACCTTAAATCCACTCAGTATCTTTCTACCTTTTGAGTCTTTAATCCTTAAGAGCTTCGATTGCTATTATAGCGTATAAGATTTGTCTTTCATTGATTTAATTATTCACACTCAATCTCAAATACTTCAGCTTTTTTTGTTTCTATATATCTTATTCTTTAAATTGATCTATTTCTCTATCTCTGTCTCCAACTCTCTTTCTCTATCTCTCTCTCTTTAAATCATAGAGAGACTGCAGACTTTAGTTAAAGATTTTCCACTGCAGCCTCCCAACTCGATCTCATCTCTTTATTCATCCCTCTCTGTCTCTCTCTCTCTCTCTCTCTCTCTCTTGCTCCCTCTCTCTTTATCTCCCTCTCTCTTTATCTCCCTCTCTCTCTCTCTCGCGCTCCCTCTCTCTCTCTCCATATCTCTCTCTCCCTTTCCTCCGTCTTTCATTTATAGACGATTTGAAAGTTTCTCTCATATCTTGCAATATACGAGTATTCCCGACTTGATCTCGCTCTTTAGCTTTCCTCTAGCTCGTCTTGGCTCCTCCGCTAGCCCTTTGGATCCTTACATCCTTGTGTGTTTATAAAGAAGTTTGTACATGTTGAGATTTTGAAGTGATGGATGCGTGTAGGTCGCATGTTTCGGGTTTTTCTTCGATTTGTAAGTCAAATGTCGCATTGCAAAAATTAATGTCGAACAAATAATTCACTTGTTGCCTGCTCCCAATCTTCAATGCTTTGTTGTTGTCTCTCTCGTTGTTGTTGTTGTTGTTGGGATTGTTTATGCGCCTGTTGTTCACACGACACGGGCGCATCAGTCAACCCGATGTGGGTCGGGGGATCTCAGCCTTCTCCATCCTGGGCGTCATGTTCATCGCCGTCACCGTCACCGTCACCGGCATCGTCCAGATCGTCGTGTGTTGTAATCAGAGCATCCCTAATAAATCATAAATTTATTCGTGGGCTGGTCTCGTTTTGTCCCTCATTGAATTGGGGGCCGCTTGTAAGTCCGCGTTTGGCCATGGTAATAGCATATTTCTGCATACATTCGAGGGTCCTCGACGGTCGCCCCAATGGAGCGAGCGGGCCTCGGCCTGTCATTCGTATTATTAACTTCACACAAGACGCGTTCGTTTTTGCACCGTTTGCTGTCCTGGGCATTGTGGCATGTCGTTTGGCTGGACCGCCGAGGACGGCGCTGGGTTGTTGGTTCAACCTGCTCAATCGGCCCAGCGAGCGGGAAGGAAAGAGGGAAAATATCTTTAGTTTTTTTGGGGCGACCCACCCGACCTGACAAACTGACTGACGGTCCGTCGCGGAACAAGCGACCCGATGGTCCGGTGCATACATTAAAACGGCCCAAAAGGTTCGACCTCTCACGCTCCGCGGGCCAAGTGGCCAAGCGGCCGGTCGAGTCGGCAGGCAAAAAAGCCGGAAATAATAATTCGATAAATGCGGCATGAAGTGGCGTACACCGCGGACCGTTCGATTTACCACGTCGCGAATCGATTCGGCCAGCGCAACCAGAAATTGGCATAAAAACAACTCGGGGGCAACAACGATTGTTGCTCCTTCTGCGGCCAAGTTGCCGCGTCTTGCAAGTGACGGAAATGCGTATCCAATTCATTTATCTATTAATGAGGCTCCACTGTACGCGATCCATGATCCTCTTTCTGATATTCCTCCTCATCGTTGTTGGCCGATCGTCTGTCAGATTGCCCTCGACTAGCCAAACGGAAGTCGGCGTGGGAGTCTCCGCCAAGCGGATGTGGCAAATGTCTGGCCACTGGCAGTCGACGGGGCCTGCCTGCCACCAGGAAGTGCCCGAGATTCTGATTTCTTAATCAGCAACGAAGCCTAGAAATCGATCTAGCAATTTCCACTGCTCCGCTGGCCAAATCAAATTCCACAGCCACTGTGGCGGCTCCCAGGGGCCTGCTGGCTGCCCTGTCATTGTCACACGGCTGGCCTGCTTATCCTTGGCGATCCATCGCTTGGCTTCCGTCGCCCTGCTCCTTCTGCTGTCAGTGTTGCCTTGAGATTGCGCGTTTTTGGGGCCACCGCAAATTGGAGATCCCGGGCAGGAGTCATGTGTTTTGCATACGCGTTCCTGGCATATTTCAAAATTAGTTCAGCGCTTGGGAGACGGAGGAGGCGATTGGGTCGCCGCAATTGGCATATGGATGGGATCGATAATGCGATTGTCGGGGAATTGGCGGCATTCAATGGCCGTCGATTGATTAACTCGGCCTCTGAATGCCGCCGGCAGACCAAGTAAATTATTTCCACAAATCGTTTGCATAATTTCTGGGTCCTAAATCAATTGGACGCATCTACAGTTGGCCGGTTAACGGTCCCAACTTTCCAAGGATCGCTGAGATTCCCCTTGGCATTCGTGTAAGTAATTCGAAATGTAATTCATCGTCTTGTATTCGAGTGTCGAGTGGGAGTTTCAAGGAGGAAGGGAAGGGATTGGCAAAAATCTGCCGAGAGTCTAAAATTTGTCGGCTATGATTTCAATTTTAAGATCCCCATTCCTTCAATTTTTCTTTAGACTTATATAGATTTTCATATTGTTTGCCCTAAAATTTTACAAGGCAGAGATTTCAATTTTAAGATCCCATTCTTTTAATTTTCCTTTCGACTTATATAGATTTTTATATTATTTTCTCTACAATTTCTTAAGGCAACGACTTCAGTCGGCGTTAAGTCCCTTCCCCCAGTTTCTTAAAAACTGGTTAATTCCTAGATTTCTCCGAGATTTCAGTAGATATTTATACCAATGCTAAGAGTCCAAGGTCCGCTTCTTACTTTCCTTGATTTTCTGTAAGATCTTTGTTCTCTTTAAAACCTCTAAAGATACTTATACTTTCAGAAATCTTCAGATTCTTTAAGCGACTTTGTGTTTCTTCCAATGTTTGAAATAAAGACTAAAGACATTTTTATATTCATGTGAGGATTTTTCAAGATCTCTTAATCAGTTTGGTCTCCCAGATTTAAATGCATCCTTCCCCTTTTAATTTCTCTAGTTATCAAAAGATCAAAGTAAGTTGAAGGATTCGCTGTCTTTGCTGTAAAACTTTCGGTTCCCTTTCTCTGAAGTCAAGAAAATGATTTAAGATCCGCTGATTTTTCATAAATCTTTAGGATCCCTTTCCCAATAAAGTGAAGTCAGGAAAATAATTAAAGATCTTCTGTCTTTGCTGTTCAACTTTCGATTCCCTTTCCCATGAAGTGAAGCGATTTAAATTTTCGTAATTCTATCAGTTTAATGTCTTCCATTGAGAAAATCAGGATTCTTACAGCTAAATTGTCTTCCATGGTTGTTCAGTCTTATGGCTAAAACAGGCACGAGCGCTCTTAGCCTAATTTGTACAAATATTTCATGCCAAAAAAAATGCAAAAAAAAAATAAATACTTGGTCTGAGGTAATACTTTGCCAATCAATGGTGCGTGTGTGTGTGTGTGGGAGAGTGTGTGTGACCTACAAATCGTCCTGCCAGAGCGAAATGTAGTCCAGAATCTCATCGTCTTCAGCTCCGCTGGAGCTCGAGCGCGACGAGTTCGGCTGGTAGTCCTCGAAGCTCGACTCGCTCTTGAACGTCTGCTGCAGATAGTTGGAGGAGGCACTGGAGGGCATCAGCTGGGCCTGCTGGCCATAGTACAAGTGCCCATCGGAGCTGCTCGACTGGCTGCTGTCCAGCGAGCTGGTGGAGCCCGTGGGCGAGCTGAGCTCCAGCTGCTGCTGCAGGGCGTAGAGCTGCTGCTGCTGTTGCTGCTGCTGGAAGAGGAGATGTTGCTGCTGCTGGTGGTGGTGCTGCTGGTGCTGCTGCTTGCTGTCGTTCTCGTCAATGAGCCGCTGCAGCCGGCGGATGTACTCGACGGCCATGCGCAGGGTGCTCACCTTGCTCAGCTTCTTGTTGGCGCCCGGGCCAATGCCGCGGCGGCCGTTGCTCAGGTCGGCTATGATGGCCACTGGGATGTGCTGGCGGAGATTGCTGAAGCCGTTGTTGACCTGCTTGACGCGGTTGCGCTCCCTGGCATTGCGGCGCACCACCGAGGCTCCCTCCAGGACCAAGGCTGGCGGCTGCTGGCCGAACATGGCCGTGGCCGGCTTGGCGTACGGCAGGGGGGCCAAGTGGCGCAGGGGCGCCGACTGCTGCTGCTGGTAGAGACTTTGGTTTTCACTGCCGAGTGCCATGGCGAGGATAGAACAAAAAAAAACTGGGACAAGTCGGGGATGCTGCTGCTGGAGTTGCTGGCCCTGAGACGGCTGGCGCGGTTCTGATGCCCTGCCCTGCGCCGGCCAGCTATTTATAGGCCCCGGGATCCTCTAGGGCCGCGTCTCACCTGCCGGCCGGGCAGCGCAGAGCGGCCGTTTTTACCTGTGTGCCTCGCCGTCTTCGCACAAAAGGTGCAAAGGCGAACCCCTCACCACCGCCAGCATCAGCTCTGCTCTCGAGGATCGCTGACTCCGCTCCCTGCTGAATTCTCTCGCTCTCTTCCACTCGAGAGTGAGTGAGTGAGTCTGGCTGGCGGGCCAGGTGCGTTTGTGCGTGGCTCAAAAGTGGGAAGAGTTTGGTCCTCGGCGGCGGCAGCCGAGTGGTTTCGTCGGGTGTCGCGTGCCGGTGGCCAAAACGAGTTCTCCCCATCAATTGGCCGGCAAGCGGGGGCCTGCCGACCGACTCAATTCCTCGGGAGTGGAGTCGCTGGTTATAAATCAGCCGCCGGTCGAGCCATTAGGAGCGACATCAATCGCTCATAGTCCTGTGCCCTTGAGTCCCGCCCAACAGCAGCAGACCCGCATCAACACCTCGACCGGCAGCGGATTTCTATTAACACTCGTCCTAATGCCCGGCTGGGCATTATGGCCAACGTTGGGCACCCGTTGCGCCAAGGCCGCCACTCCGTCCAGCTGGGGGCCATTTGAAAGCATTTCGTTGGCATTTTAGCCTACGCCCTGCCGCGTCCTTTGAGCCTGCTGATTTTACAACACCCCCGACTCCGGGTCGCTGAATGTGACAACGGCGGTTGCACGCTAGGCAACCAGGGAGAAGCAATTGACGGAGTCGCCGACGGTGCGACGGGCCGCTCGCTGCGAGGCATTTAGCACCTATTGATCGGGTGGACGACTGCCCATCTGGCCGACCGACTGCACCCACTGATTGTGTCCTTCGCCGGGCATCCGGTTTTGCATCACGGCCAATGCAAATTGCGGCTGCTTTGATTCCCGCTCGCATTTCCCAGTAAATCGTCGGCTGCAATAGAAAAATCTTGCTTGAAAATTGCAACGTTGGACGGTTGGCGTCGTCTGGGTTCATTGAGAGTGAAAGGGCTTCGGACGCGGGCCCCAAACAGTTGGCAGGGGGCAACCAGTTTTGGTGGCAACTGGTCCACAATTTTCCTACCGCTGCCGCTGACGAGGGCTGAGGTAGCCCAACGCTTCATTATTATAAATTGTAAATTATTTAGCGTTTTTGTTGTTGTTTTGCCGCGCGACCCACGACCCGAACCAGACGCGGAGCGCGTCGCACACTGGGGCAATTCTCTACCAATAAATGCAAATATTTATGCTCATTGATGCCAGTTGCTTAATTGAGGCTATTTTGGAACCCAGTAATTTGCGCATCAGCCATGCGCCAAAGCAATTAGGCAAAAATTCTCTCTCAATTTTGCATATTTTGTCTATTACAAATCCACTGAGAGCGGCACTTTGTCCGTCTCTCTCGCTCTCGCCCACACAAGGCATGCAGTCGCTGAGAGCGCTTATCTAGCGTGGGAGTTTTGCGCTCTTGCCATTTCGCCCCGCTCTCTCTGCTTCTTTCTTTTGTGGAAGCGCCGTAAGCTTCGCTCGTCAGTCAAGTGCCGGCGATCAAAGTGATAAGAAGTGAAATGTGCGCGTCCACGTTTTTTCCTGTATATAATAGCCGGCCAGCAAGCATGTAAGTCTTATGTATTTATATATTTTCATATATTTATGTGCAAATATGGTTAAAATACCTAATGAAAGGATTTGCAAGTGCGAACAAAGCCGCAATGCCGAAAACCATGTGTCCGGCCAGGCAAAGTTTTCAGCAGCGCCCACGCGGCTGCCTTGTATGTAATACATAATACATACAATACATAAGTGATACATGAAGAGCAAGCGTTTTCGGTGTAGCGATTTGCAATTGCGCATTAGAAAATTGCATGGCATATGTCCGGCCTGGCAAAGTTTTCAGCAGCGCCCAAGCGGCTGCTGTACATACATACACACATACATAAGTGATATACGAAGAGCAAGCGTTTTCGGTGTAGCGATTTGCAATTGCGCATTAGGAAATTGCATGGCAACCGCGTGCAAGGCAAGCCGCCCACTCTTATACTTATACTCATACTGCATAGACTGCCGGGCAAGGCGGGCGTTGCTAGGCAAAGTCTTATACTAAATCCGAGAGGGGCGTTTGATTGCAATTTCTCGTCTTATACTGATGCGTAGTTGCCGACTAGAGCAATTCCCAGTCTTATATTTTTTTTTTTAATTATTTATTTGTGCTTTTGAGTGGCTTAGAAATTCTTGAAGCTTTTTTCTTATAAATAACTCCTTTTGGTGTGCCATGTTAACCACTGTGCGGCGTGCGCCGGCCAATGGGACTGCTTAAGCCCACAGTGTAAAGTGAGCCACTGGCTCGACGGCATCTGCATTGGCATTCAGATCCTTCGCTCCCCCCTCCCTTAGCCCTTTCTGACCCATGCAGATATTACGACAGCCGACGGCAGCGGAGACTGCAACGGCGACTGCGGCAGGCGCTATCATTATCTGACACAAAAATTTAATATAAATTATGTTGACATGTTGGCTTAAATATGTACGGGTATTGGTCGGCTTATGCAGTCGGCATTTTAGCCAGTGAATCGGCAGGTCGATCGCTCGGATGGTCGGCCGGTTGTTTCTCTCAAAGCAATCGAGCCGCGTCGCCGGCCGCTGCTGCTACCGACGCCGCTGCCGCCGGGGCGACTGTCATAATTGAGACCCGATCTCTGGCTAAGAAGGCGGCCGGGGAGGGGGGAGATGGTAAACTATTTCAACTTGCAGTCGAATAATTACTAGTAAGACACACCGACTGCCACCGCTGGCAGGGCTGCTGCGTGGCTGTCGGCCGATATCGGGCGGGAATGAAGTCGTCATTAATATCGACTCGGGCTGTCAATAACTTGACATCGCATCATTTTTTCCACACTTCTTTTAAGTTTCGGACAGTTTGCGGTACGATTTTTGACGCGCAAGCCCTCAAGGTCGCCGCCGCAGGGGCAGTTACTGAAATCGAAACCGAAATCGAAATTAAATACGCCCCACAGGCGAACTCAACTGAAGTTGCTACGTAGAGTTTGGTGTGGGGTCCTTGAGGGCATTGAGAGCCATTAGAAGCGAAGAGAGAGTACAGTTGAGGAGAAGTTGAGAAGCGAAAGAGAAGTGCAGAAAAACACTTGGACAAATTTATTAATATATTTCTCTAATTTCAGATCCGCTTTGCCTCTCATCTCCGCTGTCCGTTTGCGGTGGGACAGTCATAGTTGAGCACTTGGACAATTGGCTGAGTTGACTTCTTGGTAAGTCCATAGATCCACAGTTTGAGGGAGACAGAGCGAGAGTACAGTAGAGTAGAAGTTGAAGAACTTCTGCGGAGGCAAAGTACAGATAAGCACTTGGACAAATCGATTAATTTTTCTAATTTCAGCTGAGCACTTGGACAAATTGCTGAGTTGACTTTACGGACCTTCCTGCGCGTCTATCTATCTTCGTGGATCTTTTTGGTGAGTCAATAGATCCAAAGTTTAAGGGAAACAGAAAGAGAGTACAGTTGAGGAGAAGTAAAAGTACAGAAAAATACTTAGACAAATTATTTAATTAATTTAATTATTTCAGATCCGCTTTGCCTCTCATCAGCGATGTCTGTCTGCAGCCACAGAAATGTCCACATAGTTGAGCACTTGGACAAATTGCTGAGTTGACTTTGCAAGCCTTCTTGTGCTTCTTCTTGGATCTTTTTGGTAAGTCCATAGATCCCACATTTCGCTAGCTTTTATCAGCCTCCCCGCCACCCGCAACTCCGCATCTCCACTGCGTGTCGCGTTCGGTCTTCTCGTCAGCCTGTCAAATGTTCATGGCCATCAAATGGCCATCAAGTTGACACTTGAAAGCACAAAAGCCGCAGCCTCAGCCGCAGCAACTTTGGACTCCACCGCTCCACCCACCCGACCAGCCAGCAGCTCAATTCTAGATTTATGGACGGCTGTCAGCGCGACGACCCTCTTGCCTCCTTCGCACTTCTAAGCTGATCATTTCAACGCCGCCAATTCGGTTGGCCACATTTGCTGGTGGATTTATTGCATCGCCCCAAATGGAAGGCGTTTGGCGGAGGGGCGCTGGAGTGGGCGATGCCCCGGCGAATTTTTGATTCATTGTAATGCGAGAACTTTGATTAATTGCGGGCCGGCCGGGGCCAATGGCGGTGACGTATAACAATTTGTTTTGGGCCATTGCATTAAATCAGTTGGCCAAGTTGATCAGCCGCCTCGGCCGCTACGTCGATGACGTTGACGGTGACGACAACCAACAACTTTTTGGCGTGTGATTGGATGACCAACACCTCGTTCCAAGCGGCTTGGGCTTCCTTCTTCTTCTGCCCGGACGATCAGCACGGGGCGGGGGCTGTGAGTTATGCGTTGATCTGAAATTTATGAATGGCCCTTTCCATCGACGACCTTCGCGGCCACGGATCACTCAAAAGACAGCAGCAGCAACGGTCGGCGGCGACAGCTTCTGGGCAACTTTAATGAGCACGATCCCCGAACCAGATCGACGAAGAGCAGATTCATTCGCTGTAATTATGCAAAAAGTTGTCAAATCCTGTGGCCCAGCGGAGGGGCGCCGCGAGGGGCGTGGCAGCATGACTATCAACAAAATACAATCAACAACAAGTTGATCGCGAAATCGCCCCGCAAAGTGCCCTGAATTCAAGACACTCTCACAGCGGAGAAAGAAGCCAGTTGAGATTCAAATGAGGAGAATAAAAAGGCTTCAAATAGTTTAACAAATCGATGGATAGAATGCGATAAATTGACGAATGAAGAGATCTAAAGGAAGACAGTAAAAGATAAACTCTTAGAGATGAAAAGAGTGGATGCAAAATGAGCAGTTGGGCAGAGTGACAAACGGAGAGATGTATGGAAATATTAGAGCATCTTTAACTTTATGAAAATAGGAAACCAAGGAGAATTTAATCATGAAGAGACTTGCACACTAAATAAAGTGGACAAATGGATAAATGGAAACCCGAATAATAGTGGAGAATGGGAAGCCCCAAAAGTAACAGCTCCAGTCCACAACGATTAGAAGCAGGCGATCAAAGCGACACAAGTGGACAGTCTAAGATTCAAAGCAACCTGGTGACGATCAAGAGAACAGATGGAACTTCGGCCAGAGATCGACGAAGGCGACAGAAGACGGAGAGACTAGGAAAATATAGATTCATAGAGACATCTAAAAATCGAGAGCGGTGACGACAGAGAGAAACAAACTTGCACAGCTGGACAGTTGAGCAGAAGACTTTGCCTCTTTCCGGAGCTTTGCTTTTGCCTAGCCCAAGCCCATAGGCTCTTTCAAACTACAACCGAAAAAGGGTAAAACAACAACAAGAACAACCTGCGCACAAACAACAAGAACAACTTCTGCAACAACAAGAGGAAAATACCAAAAAATCGCCACGAAAAAATATCCGAACGAGTCTCTTGGCGATGAACGAAAAATGTCAAAATGCAAACCGACAATTTACATGTCCTACCGCCGCCGCTCCCGCTCCCCCCGCCAGCTATCTGGCCAAAAGCCGAAAGCAACCAATCAACGCGTCTGTCAAACTGCCGGCGACGACTGCCGTCGTCGTGGTCGCTGTGACTGACGGACGGGCGGGCGGCAGTGGATCGCTGGATTGTCCCGTGCCGAAATCAGGAAATCAGCTTCTGGCACTCACGCGCGGCTGCTGTCGCCGTCACCGTCGCTGTCGCTGTCACTGTTGCTGCTGCCGTTACTGTTGCCGTCACCGTGACCATCGTCGTGCTCGTTCGTCCTGTCACAATTACAACGGCAAGTGCACGGAAGGCGCACAGGCTAATGACAGTGGGTCAGGCGGTGGGCCAAAGGAGCTGGCGAGGGGGGCCAAAGAAACCTGATATGGCACACGGCCAAGAGCGACACACGACGAAGGGTCGCAGCTTTGGCATCGAAGGAACCGAAGGACGGTGGAAATCACGACCGACTGGAGCTGCCTGCGCCCGCAGGCCTGCCAAGCCCGTTGGCATGCGCGTGCAGCGCAATTAACTTGGCCAACTTGTTGCTGGGAAGCGGCAACCACAACAGCAGCAACAACAACAAGCACACTTGACATTGAAGCGGCACACGTACAGCCACCGCCAGGCGACAACCGGCGGACGACAACCGCCAGCCGACGCTGCTTGTTGGCGACGATGACGATGGCGATTACGATCACCGATCGGTGACAATTTCACCTGTTGCAAGGATCGTTCTCGTTCCCGTTGCCGGCCCACTGACTTACATTTGGGGAGAACGGCAAAGGAGGAGGAACAAATTGTTGGCCAGAATTGCCAGCCAACTAATTAAGCCCGTCCGGGGTCAGGGTAAGGGGCAGGGTCACTGCCAGGATCAGGGTCAATTGTCGTCTCATTTGTGGCTCGTTAACAAGCCAGGCCCAGGCGAGTGTGGCGGCCACACGCTGGGCCCTGCAGGACCACGAGCCTGCCTGGGCGGCGCGGGAGGCGTTGCGAATGCTGCCTGCCACAATTAAATTTGGGTCAGCCAGGAGTCCCGGCCGCATCCTGGCCGCTGGCAATTACACACCGGACAGGCCAGCCACTTCAGCACATGATTAGACGCAATGAGAAGGGCGGGCGCCTCGACCCGGCCGCCAGTCAATGGGCGGATTGCGTGTGCCCTCCACAATCTTCCCGCCGTTCGCAAAAAAAGGACAACTGATTTTTACTGATTAATTGCCGTCATTAGCATATAAGCAGCAGCAGCCAAGCGACTCGCGGGGGCACTAAGAACGCCGTTCCCGCTTGCCACATGATTGATATGCTGGCCGCTGCCCCCCACGCCTGCCCGCTTCCTCGTGGCTCGCTGGTGGGACCACCGGCGTGGCCTGTTCGTCTGTGGAATGCGGCGAACCTTAAATGGTCAGCAATTGCGGTGCCGGGGCAGCGGGCGGCTTGCATGCCACTTGTTTTGCCAGCGCTCTGTCCTCCGCTAATTGTTTACAAATTGTGGCCAGCATCCGGATGCATTTGGTGGCTGCACGCGAACCCCAAGTAACTGGGCGCCAAGAATCCATTACATGCCCGCCGCCGGGTCACGCACACGAACTGCGGTCGCGACGACACTGCGACTTTGTCTCTGATCAGGGACCCAGCCAGTGGGTCGATCGGGGAGGCTCAAAAGTTCTTTGAAACCTTCAGAAGTTTATTCTCTACTGACAGTTTTCCTTTCTCTTGCAGAATCGATTGGGAATTCACAACTCCAGCGAGGCTATGAGGAAAACTGCAGCAATGTCTTCCAGAAGATCACAAGAGACTGCCACTTGGAGATCCTGAGAGACTCTTCTCCCATTTGCCTGGGTGAGTCTTTGTTGTTTTTCCCATGGACCAATTTAAAGCCTGGAAAGGCACTCGATGCTTTGGTGGCTGGCAGAGCCCCCGACCTACACTATGGCAGCGGTTTTACTTTCCTTTGCATGCGCCCCAAAATTACTGGGGCCCACGGGTAAAAGTAACTACCAGTTTTTTATTTTTGTGGTTGTCCCCTGCCACACCCTCGGCAGCTGGCCGATCGACCGACCCCTTGGGCAATCTCATTTTCACTCCTGGGGGCAAGTGGAATCCGCAACTTGAGACCGCAGGCAGAAGTGTGCCCCAATTTAATTGAAAGCGGTTTTTTTCCTTCTCTCTCTCGCTCCCTCACTCGCTCATAATTCGTTGGCGGCCAAGGACGCTGGCCTGCCGCACGGTCTAAATGACTGGCTGGTTGCCGTCGGCTGGGGGCAACTTGGCATGCACTAAAGTGTCGCCGGGGCATCATTGAGCATGCAAAGTTGCCGTTGTTGTTGCCGTTGTTGTTGTGCGGCTGGTTGGCTTATTGATTGAATTGATGAAATGGAAATTTGTCAATTCTCACCTGGCCCTGGCCGCTTGGCCAACTGGTCGGCCGACCAACTGGCGTGTCGCATTGTTGTGGTTGTGGCCGCCTCCTTCCCCTTTCCGTCTACCTTCGTGTTTTTGGGGCAAACTTTCAGTTTGTTGGTCCTTTTGACGCCTTTGGTGTGGACGTCGTCTGTCATTATTTTGTGACGGCAACACCGGTGGCTGCGGCTCTGGCAACCGCTCATAATGAGCCAAGGTCGCCAAGCGCCGCAGTCCCTGGCCGTCCATCCCACACACACACACACACACAACCGCAGAACTCTTTAAGATAAACAAACACACACACACTGAGGCAGTTGTGTCCCGACAACTCAATCAAACGCCCGGCGGAGTCTCGCCGGATATCGGAGGCCGTATCGGCCGCTTTGGCCGCATACAAGAATAACCTTTTAATTAAACCGTGGCCAGTGGAATTGATAACCGACAGCGTTTGACAATTTTATTTCGTAGTTCCCAACCCTCCTTCGGTCTTATCAGGCCAGCCCAGCGTCCGACCCAAAGGACAGTGGGCAAGGCACACGAAATTCCAACCATAAATAAGGAATGATGTTGGTGTCCGACACGGCATGAAAAATTCTGTAGGAATCACAGAAAGAATGAGAGAAGGAAAGGAGAAGCAAGCGAGAAAAAGAAAGAAATATTCTACTTCTGATTTCTTCAGTTATTTTTTGCCTTATCGACCAAAGTATTCCAGTTCCACTTTCAGTAGCTGAGACTACTGAGAGTCTTGAGAGAAGGAAAGTAAAATCAAGCGATTAAAATAGCAAGATGTTCTTATTTAGAATACTTCAGTTTTTTATTGCCTTATCGACCATTGAACTTCACTTTAAGCAGCTTCGAATTTGTTGAGAGTATTGGGAAAAAAGAAGGTGAAGAAAGCAAGAAAAAGAGCAAAATTAGGATTCCTTCAATCATTTATTGCCTTATCGACTATTGAATCGCACATTTTTAGTAGCTTGGATAGCTAAATTCTTACAGTCTTATATCTTAAAACTTATAGTCTTCATTCTTAAGGAGAACAATTGAACAGGTCTCTTCATCGGATGCCAAACTTAATGTGAATTTAGTTTGCTTGTTCTAAACTCTTGAAGGTCTCCAGTTTCCATAATATAAGAACCCATCTAGATCTTCTTGGATAGTTGATATTTCTTTGCGTCACCTCTCAGTTTGCATTCTTCTGTCATTGCCAAAAGTCATTTAGTCTTGGGCATGTACAAGTATATTTGGACGCCCTCCTTCACAGAATATAGTTCCATTTTCTTGTATAATTTGCTTGTGTGGCCCACTGTGGCAGGCAGCTTAGCCGGGCGAGTCGGCGAGTGCGTTTCGTTTATCAATGGGAAGAACGCAGCGGACCGAGAGAATCTCTCTCATGAATGGAGGCGAAGTCGCAGTGCTGCCGCTGGCGGTCGCCGCCGATTAGATTGTTGTTCGTTTTTATTTCTTTAGATTCATTTGACGGACGGACGAACGAGTGGCGTTTATCGAATTGCATTAGTTGAGCGCACACTCCGTTGTGGGTTTCGGCTTTTTGGCCAGCTGGTGGGACAACTGGCCGGCTGCCTGCCTACCTGCAAGTGCCGCCCGATCGCCCGCCCTGCTAGCCGATTGTCCTTATCGCGGTGTCGGTTTATGGGATTGCCACCAAGGCGCAGGGGGGGCTGGTAGTTGGCCCGGCCCACTGAGGCCACCCGAACCTCTGGCGAAGAAATGCGTACAATTTTCGCCAGGAAGGGGGCGGGAATTCGGCCGTCGTGCCATCGGTCTTTGATGTGAGGAGCCTGCGAGCGGGACGCATTTCATTAAAACGACATAAAATGTCAATCAAGATAATTTTCGCTGCTCTTTTTTCAGCTCCGTGCTGGCATTTCAATTGCCCGCCCCAACCCATCCACTGCCGTGTTGGCAATCAGCAAAAGTTGTTGATTCTCTCGATTTGGCCAGGCACCGGCGGCGGCGTCTTTCTTTCCTTTTTCTCCCTTCTCTCCCCAATCTCATTTTCGAACTTATTTCGAGGTAAATATTTTCGGGTGAATTGAGTGATTACATCGTCTCGGGCCAAATGGCGGGAAAATGTCCCAACCGCAGGCCCAAAAAGTGAGGGAACCACAGCCAGACAATCAGAATAGAGGAGAGATTGAAGGGACCATGGGAAGAAAGCTTTATTAGAAGGTTAAGATCCTTTCGGTCATTTCTAAGTTCTCTTCTTTAATCAAACCCCAAGCGAGTTTTCGTCCCTTCTTCCTGGCTGCTGGCTGCCTGGCCATCAGTCTCCGTCAACTGTCAGTCACCTGGCGGCAGCGCAGCGGGGGCAGAGCTCCACTGAATTGTGTTGAAATCAATTAAGAATTTGATTAATTTGATTTCGAGTTGGGGCGAGCGAGCGTACGCCAAAAAAAGAAGAGAAGAGCGTTTAAAAAAACTTTGGGCAGACAAAACAGGAAACATCAACGGCGGCTCAATTTGTGGGACTTTTAATTGAAAACGAAAGACCGAGGCAACGAACTTGATTTGCGGAACGAATTGATCGACGACGGACGACGCAGGATTTTGTAGTTGTGACAGCGGCACTGGTGTAAAATCCATGAAGACATCATCAACTGGGACTCCCCGTCCGCCTCGGCCTGCCACAGATTTCAATTAAAAGGCGCCACTGGCGATTTTACAAGCGTTCCAAATATTTATGCTGCCGCCAGTTGGATGTCCCCCCACACACACACAGCCAGAAACATACGACTGGCAACTGCCATTACCACTTTATTAATGAAGTGATCACCCGCTATCAGGACACCCCCACCCGTCCCGCAATTAAGACAGGCCGCATGCTGATTTCTTAATGGCGCTTAAGCTCGACAAAAGCGCAGCCGTTTGACGCGCTTCCATGGGATGTGCGGGCCCGCAGAGCCGCTGGTGATTTCAATCCGCGACGCTAGCGCCACAGGGCGCCTCGGGTTGGCCATCGGATTCAATTCATCAACCGAACAAACGATACCGCCGCAGGGCCAAGGACTCGGGCCGGCTGGGCGTCTGGCGAAACGGAAGCCATAAATGGCAGCATGAAATTAACGCGTCTAACATAAAATTAGCAACTTTTTAGGCCTCTGACTAAGCAAACAAACAGCCAAAAGCCCGCCCTTCCCCCGGGTGCCGGGCCCGCCTGCCGGATTTATTGCATTTGAATAACCAAATTGTGGCTGCCACTAATGACAGAGGTCGTCTGGAGGTCCTTGGCCGACGCTTCTTCTCAGCCCTTTCGTATTTGTTTTAGTTGCCAATTGGCCAGGAAATTTCTATAATTTGCATGCCCAGTCGACGGCTTTTTCGGGTCGCCCCGGCCGGCCTCGTCCTATGTAAATCATTGCGATCAAACCGCAAATTAGCCACACGTATGAGCCACTGCGGGCATTTCTCGTTAACCCGGAGAGCGGTCGGCGGTCGCGCAATCTTCCAGCCCCCGCTGCCCGGCTCTTAATGCTTTTCAATAAATTTCAATCCCCGGACGACGGGCTGCCGCGGTTGCGGCTGCGGCTGCCCTCCGTTAATAGAGCAAGTGGCTGGTGTTGTTTTGCTCACTTCTGGCGTTAAGTGTTTCGCACAGTGAGGAGCCAACGCCACTGCCACTGCCGCTGTCGCCACCGCTACCGCCACTGAATCGCGAGGCAGCCAGGCAGCCGTTAAATAATCAAAAGCGAGCGCAAAAAAATCTCCAACTGCCGACGCTGATGATGGCGCTGTCTGGAGTTGGCCTGGGCTGGCTTTCGCCTTTGTTTGTTTTTCGAAAGTCAGCCGGCCTGGCCACGCCCACCAACACGCCCGCTCATCGGTGCCTCCTCCTCCGCCGCCACCGCATTTGCCGCCCCACTGCATAAATCACCGGCCAACCGGGGGGATCGTTGCGGTCGCTGTAACTGCCCCGTCGGTGGCCGGTGGACGTGGTCACTTGTAATTATGTGCTAAGATGATTATTTTTTATTTCAGATAACTCAGAAACTGCCGAAAATCACCACTTCAGGGACCTCGGAACCCACAAAATGAACAAGCGCTGGCAAGCAAGGATATTTTCGTGAGTACTTTATTTTTTTTAATAATTTTTTACACATCGACACAACAAAGGCGGTTGCTTTTTCAACCAATTTAGTTTAGTTTAGTTTATTTTTTACTTAAAACTCGAATATTTCGATTAACGTAAAAAACCAGACGATGATGTCTTAAACGCCACCTAGCGGAAAAAGGCCGCAACTCGGCTAGCGTTGGCGGTGCTTTTTGGAAACTCCGGCGCCACCTAGCGGGGAAATTCGAAATACATTAAATTAGCATTAAAGAGAGGAATAAAGAATTAAAAATTAGATTTAATAACAAAACGAAAAGAAGAATTAGACAAGAAAAACGCAAAACGTTAGCCAGATACAGAAAAGTGGATTTTAAGGAAAACAATCCATTGAATTCTGCCGAGGACAGCCTGGAAGGATCCCAGAAGCAAAAAGCCCATTGACCAGCCCGTCAAGCGAAGGAAAATAAGCGTCCACTTTTCTGTAGCTTCTTTTTCCGGTTTGTAAATAAAGAATCGATCATTTTTTAGGGTAAATAGCAGGATTACCGCGTACTTAATCAGATTTATTAGTTTAGCTTATTAAGAAATACAAATTAAATTAAAGACAGCTTTAAGATAGTTTTTAAGCAATATTTTTTATTTAAATTTCCACTAATTTCGTTACCCTCCTATTCGCAGGTACCGGCTTCCTTCGACACGGCTACAGGAGTATAAACTGCTTTGTAAAATTTAAATAAGGCTACAGGAGTATAAACTGTTTTTTTGTTTTAAAAATTTTTTATTGCATACTTTTAGGCGGTTAAGCTTGTTTTGTTCCGCAAAAAAATTTTGTTGCATACTTTTAGGCGGTTAAGCTTGAAAAAATTTGTTGCATACTTTTAGGCGCTTAAGCTTGTTTAAAAAAAACCGTAGCATACTTTTAGGCGCAAAAAAAAAACGATCAACCCTGGCCTACCCCCACGTCGAAAATTTAATTGCTGAAATAAAGAAAAATTGTTACCACCCCCCAGTAAAATTTTGTCTTTTCTTTGGCTAAAATGGGGAGTGATAGGGTCTAAAAAATCCCCTCTGCTAAAAACTGCTAAAAAAATAAAATTGACTATATCCCCTCAAAAAAAAGTGTTTTATTACCCTAAAATGGTTGAAGCCTGGTCTTAATGTGGTCCTAAGCTGTCCTAAATGTCTCACGCTCTCCCTAAACTAATCCTTATCTATTTCTAATCCGTAAAAAGTCTTGAGGGCCACAAATTGAGGATAAATGTTGCCTACTTTCAGGCGAAATTATAAATCGGTCCTTGGCCTGCTCTCTGCTTGCCTGTCTGTGTTTTCCGTCTGTCGGCTTGTAGCCTAACTGGGCGATTTAAAAACTCCTAAAACTTCTTCTAACCGGTCCCGTTCGTGAGGTTAAAAATCAAAACTGGCTAAGAGTAAATCTGGATGGCTAAGTCTGCTAAATGTTCCCTAATCTGGCTATCAACTCAAGGGCCTAAACGTCCGAATATAATAAATTTCCTACTCACCGCGTATTTCTTGCTTCCTCCCGTCGAACAGTCAGCCGGGATGTTTAGTTGTCGTACTTCCGGTGCCGAGGATCCAGGATACTAGGGTCCTTCTCCGATAACAAACATATAAATTCCTTGCCTTGCCTCCACAACCTGAAAAAAACAAAAAAAAATAATGCATATTTTAATGACATGCCCAAAAGTATGCTACCCTTTTTAGAGGTTTGAATGCAAATCAATTCGGCCGGGAATTTTTTTTTTTTATTTTTTTTAAATAATAATAAATAAATAATAATAAATAATATAATAAATTTCCTACTTACCAAGAAATCTTTGCTTCCTCCCGTCGAACAGTCAGCCGGGATGTTTTGTTGTCGTACTTCCGGTGCCGAGGATTCAGGATACTAGGCTTCCACTCCGATAACAAATATATTAATTACTCGCCTTGCCTCCACAACCTGAAAAAAAGAAAAAAATATTAATGCATATTTTAATGACATGCCCAAAAGTATGCTACACTTTTTAGAGGTTTGAATGCAAATCAATTCGGCCGGGAATTGAAGCAAAATAAGTTTCGCTTTCGTTGAGCTCAACATTTAAATAAATCAGCAATTCCAAATGCCGATTACCCCGGTGACTTTTCTCCCGACTACCGATAAACTCTACGGACAGCCCTCTCCCTCGCGCTTCTACCGCTCTCTGTTTCTTTCTTCGACACTCTCACTTGCTTGACTCAACCCGCCCCTCGTCCGTCTGGGCGGCCGGTCGACGGCAATCAATTGGCGTTGGCCAACTTTCGAGCGGCGCTGCCAGCGACCAACGCACCAGGCGGCGGGCTTTTTGTTTCGCCTTCTCAGAGGTTTTTGTTTCAGTCGCTTTCGGTTTGGCTTGCCCAGCGGTTGCCAGCGTAGCCAGTCAGTCCACGAAAAAAACAGACCAACCACCGGTAAGTTGTCTGCGATTATATCGAATTGGATTTGCATTGCACCTGAAGCAGATCGCCGGAGGGGGAAAAGGTTTAATGGGCTTGGGTTCAGTGCATATTTAACCCCGCCCCACAAGCGACTGAACGGGCGATCGATCAGTTGGCAATTCCAAACCAAATGATTCCCCAAACAAACCGAGACGGCGAAACTTTCCCCACACTAACTGGTTTTCCACGTCCGTCTGTAGATTTCCACTCAACGAGCAACAGAGAGAGACAAGACTAGAGAGCCGAGACAATGTCGTTCCTGGTGTTCGCCCTCATTCTGTACATCATTTGGGATGTCAACTACTTCATCCGCTGCGTGTTCACGGTCTTCGCGGGCCGCCTGTTCCAGAAGAAGCGCAAGGTGACCGACACCACATCAATCTACGGCCTGTGCACCTCCCAGGATGTGGACATCTTCATCCGCCACATGAACAACGCCCGCTACCTGCGTGAGTTGGACTTTGCCCGCTTCCATTTCTACGCCCTCACCGGGCTGTACGAGCGCGTGAAGGAGCGCCGCGGAGGCGCCGTCCAGGGAGCCAGCAGCGTCCGCTATCGGCGCACTATTCCCATCTTCCATCCCTACAAGATCCAGACGAAGCTAATCTGGTGGGACGACAAGGCCATCTACCTGGAGCAGCAGTTCGTGACTTTGTCCGACGGCTTTGTGCGGGCCGTCGCCTTGTCCAAGCAGTGCATCACGAACTGCAATGTCCTGGAGATCCTTAAGACTTACCCGGAGGCTGCGAAGCGGCCGGAGATGCCCGAGGAGCTGAAGCTCTGGCTCGATGCCATCGAACTCTCCAGCCAGAAGTTGCGCAAGGAGAAGTGAGGCGTAATCAATTTCCAATTCTGCGTTGCTGCCGCCGGTCGATCTGTGGGCACAAAATGCTGAATTTATTATTTTTTTTTTTTTTTTAGTGTAAATAAATCTCTATATTTTTGTATGAAGGGTAAAACGCAGTCGTTTCGTTATCGCGGACGCGACCGTTGAAACAGCGATTCGTCGGCGTTAATAAGTTAAATGCATAACGATATGCGAGATTTTGAAAGCCAACTAACCCCAAATATTGGGGCGAAGGGAGCCCACGAGCGGGTGGGGAAAGCAGCGGTGATTTGCATGCAGCGACTATTGCGTCACTGGCGATACAAAACAGCTACCAATTTAAAAAGGGAGAAGGGGGGAAACTCTGCAGGGCATTTATACTCTACACAACTCAGAGTTGCACAATTTACGGAGTTGTTAAGACGGAAGAGCAGGAGAAGCGATGGAATTGAAGCCGAATATGGAAACGAGTCGCAGAGTAGCGAATGATCGAGAGTTAGTTAAATAACGAGAGTGATTGAGACGAGAGGTGAGAAACTACGAGAAAGATTACAAGCAAATATAAAAAGAAATACAAAAAATTAACGAGAGAAATTAATGAGAGAAACAACGACGAGAAAGATGACAAAAAAAGAGATTAACTCTTTTAAATGAAATAGGCAAAAAGGTGCAAGCGCTTAGGATTATCAGTCTGTGAGAAGAAAAAATAGAAGACTGCTGGGCAAAAACAAAGGCGGATGAAACGATAAAAGAGCAAATGGCAGCGCAGCACGCAGCGAGACCCAAAAGGTCACAGGACGAGAGAACGAGGATAAGCTGCCAAAAACGCGCTCGACGAGACAAGAAACAACGAGAGAGAACGCGACGAGCGAATGCGAATAAAATGGTCGACCGAAAACCGTAACGGAAAATACAACGAGAGACAGAGGACGGCACGCGGAAGGAGCAGCAGAAACAGCGCAAAAAGGCGACGAACAGATTAGCACTTTCGTTACTCGAAAGAGTATTTAATTGTCGACCTGTTCCTCGTTCAGATTTGGATTTGCTTTAGTGCTGCTCATCGCTCGATTATTTTTGGCAGGGAAAATCTCGGTCCACCCCAAAAGCTGCTGCAGATCGTCAATTAAGAAATTCCCCCCGCACCGGCTTCGAGTTTTTCGTTTTTCGACTTCCTGGCCGCCCCCCGAGGGCGGGGTAATCACTTCCACACGCCAGCACGCACTCGCGATCAGCTGGCCCGCCGATGGCTCTTTTTGCCGCCGCGAAGGTATCAGTGGCAGGGGCAAAGGCAGAGGGAACTGGTCTTTTTTTTTGGAAAAGTGGATCAAATCGTGACACTGAAAATCCACACACACTTAAAATCCGCTGCTCATTCATTCAAATGCAAGCCGCGCCGCACACCACCAGCCAGCCGGGGGGGCAGTGCAACTTGTGTGTCGCACGGCGCAGGCCACCCGCCCCAACAGAAGACCAGTTGGCCGCCCGATCGGCCCCACTCGTTGCCGTCGTCGTCGTGGTTGTGGTCGTCGTTGGCTGTCCCCGTTGTTGGCGGTGGGGCTGCCCGCAGTCGTCGTCGTTGTCGCTGGGCTGCTGGTCGCTGATTTTCTGTTGGCGGATGCGCCACCGCAGTTCTGCCTTTGTTCTCTGCCCGCTGCTGGCGACGGTCTGAGTTTTTTACTATTTTTAACTGCCGAGAATTGTCAGTGTATTCTAAGCATTCGCCGCGAACGCAACGGCCGAAAATTCAGCCTAAGCTGAAATCAGAGAATTTCATTCTCACCTGAAGCGCTGGGGAGCCGCTGCCGACAAGCGAACCGCCGCGAATCGCACAAAGCCTCGCGTGCTCAGGAAAAATCTGCAACAAAAGCAACAACAACACAAATTACACGACTCGTCACGAAAAGCAAACGAACCGCAGTGCATTTCCCAATTCAGCCCTGCCCCCCGCCGCCCCCACGTTCGAAAATTGAAATTCAACAGTTGGGAAATTTTTTTTCATACATTTTTTTCTCGTGTGTAGCTAAGTGTGTCCGCGTGTGTGTGTGTGTGTGAGGCAGAGAAAGGATCCAGCCAGCCAGGAAACCCATCACCCCCTTGGCACAGGTAAGACAGACGGACAGACGCTTGGTATCTTTTCTGGTATTTTTATTTTCTGTTTTTATGGGCATTTTATTGGGAGCAGCTAAGCCCCAACAAATCAGCCGTGGCCCTCAGACGAAAGGGGACATCAATTCCTCTGGGAAATGCTCCCCAAATCGCAGGGGAGCTTTCAGTATTTTTTAATGCTTGTCGGTATTTAATGGAGGATTTCCAAAAGAGCCGTATAATTTAGGGCAGACGAGGGCTAAACTTCCAATTCGTTGGATTTTTATGCCACTCTGCTGACCTTGGCAGAGATCGTAAAGAAACTCCCACGAGGGGCGATTCAAGGGAGGATAATTAAGGATTATCGGTTGTGACTTAAGAGTTGCTGAAAAGACTCAGAAAACTCTTCTTCCCAAGGATCCTTAAGTGTTTCTTTTAGTAGCTTCTTGAGTAGCTTTGTCTTTCATCCGCTTCTAGTATTTTTTTCAGTATTTTCTTAGTATTTTAAAAGTATTTCATGGGCAAGACTCGGAAAACTCTTCTTCCCAAGGTTCTTTAAGTATTTTTTGGTATTTTTTATAAAAGCATTTTGAGGAACTGAACGTCTCCCTTGAGTAGCTTTATCTTCCACCAGTTTCTAGTATTTTTTCAGTATTTTCTTAGTATTTTAGAGGTTAGAGGTATTTCATGAACAAGACTCGGAAAACTCTTCTTCCCAAAATTCTTTAAGTATTTTTTGGTATTTTTTATAAAACCATTTTGAGGAACTGAACGTCTCCCTTGAGTAGCTTTATCTTCCACCAGTTTCTAGTATTTTTTTCAGTATTTTCTTAGTATTTTAGAGGTTAGAGG